>CAEFZY010064990.1:0-11314 GCA_903066815.1 Brachyrhaphis roseni | reverse complement strand
TTCTCATCAATATGCGAGAGTTTAGAGCGATGCGCGCTCCCGCGAAGGGGATGCAATTCTCGGCAGGCATGCGTTTCTCGGCATAACAACTGTTATGAACCATTCCTCCTCAGTCTCTGTTGTTTAGATGCTGTCGTAAAGTTTTGGGAATGTTGATAAATGATGTGGAAAAGCTGTTTTTAAGCAGACTGTGATGTCACTGATGCGTCATCGATACATCAGGAGGCATCCGGAACCACTGGAGCAGAAATCTGCTTCTGTTATCAGATCGATCAGAACTTATTTTAATTTTAAAAATGGCCCCTGATCAATACATCTACAGTCTTTAATCCAAAAACTAATCAACAAATCAACCCTATACACTGCATCGTTTTTCTTATTTTAAAAAAGGAATGTATTTATTGTTTGTTTGCATATTTTAATGTATAATGTATAATATTGTATAAAGAAAGGCTTAACTGAAAAATCTGCAGAAAATGCTGTTTTTAAAAAAAAAAAAAATTCAGATTAATCGTATTTGTTGCAGGGTTTATAAACTTTTAGCCAGAAAACTGCAATCAGTGTCTTTTACTATAATTATGCATTAGCAGGTGTTAGCTGGTATGAGATTCTTATAACTTTAAATGGAAAAACCACAATGCGCCGGCCACTTTATTAGGAACCCCTTTTTGTCTTCAGAACGTCTTCAGCAGAGACTCAAAACATTTCTGAGTTTCTTTTTGGTCCATTTGACATGTTGGCATCATGCAGTTGATGCTAATAGGTCAGCTGGATATTAGCTGTTTATCCTTTCTGTTCAGGAACAAACCCTGCAGTTAGCTACTTGCTAACGATGTATTTACTCTCAGAAGAGTGACGGGTGAAGTCGGCCCTTCTACCTTCTTCAAATCAGACAAAATTGGTGTCAAATGTTTGTGCTGGTTTGTGCAGCAAAAATTTTCCTTTGTGCTGCTATCCTTCTAAAGATATTAAGAAAAATGTTTCTAGAGGTCATCAAAGGTCAATGAACATCAGTTCTTTTATAAACAGTTTGTGCACTGATTTAAAGTCGTAAAAATAAGTGTTGATGATGGCTGTCGATCATGAAATTGAGATGGAAACGACAGACTAGATAGTTAGCATGTGTTTTGCTCTAGTCCTACTTTTCGTATTTCAATAGTACAGTTTGTCTAATAGCGCCCTCTGGTGATCAGAAACTAAAATACAGAGTGTGTTTTGGGAGGTGTTGAACCAGTTCATTCTAAATAAGACCTAGTTGCAAGTGAATTTCATCAACGTTAAAATTAAATTATTCATGTCCATAGGTTAGAACTTATCTGAACTGATGTTCATTGACCTTTGATGACGTCTAGAAACATTTCTCTTAATATCTTTAGAATGATAGCGGCACAAACGAAAGTTTTTGCTGCACAAACATAGCACAAACGTTTGACATCAATTTTGTTTGATTTCATAAAAGTGGGGGGCTGGTTGACCTTTTGACCTTTAATATTTCATTAATATCTTCAAAGCCAAAGCTGCACAAACGAAATTTTTTGCTGCACAAACGTTTGACACCAATTTTGTCTGACTTGAAGAAGGTGGTGGGGCCAGCTTCACTCAGGTTTAGTTTCCACATCATGGCTGTATTTTTTTGTTTTTTTTTACTACTTTAACTATTTCCAAAGACACTCGTCTTTCTGGTAGGCTACTTTCTGCCAGCTGAGTGGAAGTGCACAGCAAAGTAGCTTTCATTAAACAGACCAGGGGTTCCCAAAATGTGGGTCAGGGCCCCAGGATGATCACAAGACGCCACAAAATCTTTCAGGACCATATGTAATGTAATGTATGTGGCCAAAACGGACAAAATAAAACAAATAAATACATCTTGAAATGAATAAATGTACCATTAAATAACGTTATATACTTTTTTATTAAGTTTTATAAAATAAATACTTTTAAAATATGTATATTTATTTGACTCTCTAAATTTATTTTTAAAAATACAGGGAAAATAATTGAATGTAATTTTAGGGGGTTGCTAATCTGGCACTGTTATTCTATAGCCTGAAAAGTTTGGGAACCAATTAAACACGGACATTTCACTGTAACAGCAGTGTGACTGAATACTTTAAAACCTTTTTTACACTAAGCTGTGCTTGATTGAGATCCTCAATTTATTTCAATCAAGCAAACAAAACAGCAACATGGTTTTAATTAGACATAATTATAAATGTTAATGTTCATCATTTAGCAAAAAGTCTCGAATACATAACTTTGAGGTACTCCATGTTTTCCTTTAGCTTCTTACAACATTTTAAAATTTGCTTTAGTTCAACAGATGAACCAGTTCAGTTACAACGTTTCAGCTTCGTTTGATACACAAAGTAATTAGAAATTGTCTCCAAACTGTAAAAAAAAAAAGACAATGAAACGATTATAATATAATTTCTGCAAATAACTTGTGGTTTTACTGGCAGCAAACTGATGTTATTTCCTGTGATTCAAAGAGAACATCCTAAAAAGCCAAATAGATAGTCAGACTTTGCGGTTGGTGATGAAATAATTTCTTCACAGCAACAAACTCCTCCGGTTTCCTGCCACAGACTAAAACTGCTCTCATTCAGAGTGAGTTCATTGTTGTTTGCTGTGAGTCTTTTTTTAGCGTTGTGATAGCCGTCAGTTGGCAAGACGTTCCCAATTTCTCTTATCACCAACCAGATTTTAGGTGGATCCAAATGTGAAGAAATAACGCTCTGTTATTGAAGCAATAAAGTAAAACAAAGCAACTAAACATGATGAAAATAGACATTTTAAAGTAAAGCTTAGCTTAGCCGAATCTCTTCTATTGGGTAAAATGAGTGAACAGGAAATGTCAGTTTATGAGTAATAAAACTGACTGACATTCACACCAGTCCTGTTTAATCTGCTTTATTCCAGCTCTAGTTTGCTTGTTAATTAAACCGGTTCATCTGAGCTGTGAATTCAAACTGATGCGAACTCTGGTTTTTCTAAAAGCATCGGTCTCGGCTCAGCTGAAGGGAACTCTCATGTGGTTTGAATGCCTATGTGAACACCAAGTGAAAAACTAGGAAGCAGACTACACCTCAGGGCATTCTGGGTAAATACAACCAAAATAAACGGGAGCATCTCTAGCGCTAGCGGGAGAAATGTCTCGCAGCCTTTTACCGAAGACAAACAACCACCAGAATCTGACGCTACTCCAGTTAACATTTTGTGAAGAAGGAAGTTGCCCTCAATGTCTTCTTCAGAGGTTTTCATGTCATTTCCTTTAGTGGTTCTTGGTGCAGCGCCCCCTCAGGTGAGGAGGGGAACAGCCTTTTCAAAAGGTTTGGTTGGTTTGACCCAGTGCAATAAAAAATGCAAAAATAAATGTAAGAATCTAATAAATTTAGCAATTTTGGTCCCCAGGCGAACCAAATCTAATGGAGTAGATGTGAAAACGCCCTTATACACACTCTCTATGAGCGCCACCAAGTGGTCAAATTAATAGTAGCTGAATAATAAGTGAGTAAGTCCAGCTTTCCTGCCATGTCGGCCTCTTAAAAGGATTCCAGGTTTACTGAGGAGATAAGAAATGTTTGAAAATCTAAATTTCCATATTTTCACCAAAATCTACTTTTAAGGATCTGATTATTTGACATGAACAGAGAAAGTGTTATTTTTAGTTTTAGGAGGTCAATCAAACTGTTAGCTTTTTATGGGGTAAGATGAGAAGAGGAGTGGCTTTTGTGACCTGAGAGGTCAGATGAATAATTCAGAGGTTGATTGTTTTGGGTCTTTTTGTTCAGCGCTCGGTCTCAAAGCCTTCGTTCTGTCATAACAGCACCTCGTTTTCCAACTCCTGCTCTGCTAATTTCTGTCAGGCTCCTGTTCAGGTCACTGCTTTACTCTCTAGTTTTACTAACAAATTAAAACCTAAATCTGTGTGAGCATTTCTGGGCATCAAAGTCACAAACCAGACCCGTTTTGTGGAGAGTTTTCTAAAAATAAGTTGTTGGTTTGGAGTCAGTTTCCAGGACATTTTAATTCTGTGTTTACTTATTTACTCCCAGTCGGAGGAGGACAGACATTAATCAGTAACACGCAGAAACCTTGAAAAACCTTCACAAACAGCCTGATGTGATTCACAGAGTTTGTTCAGCCTCAGTTTGAATCAATTTAGGCTCAGATCTACACATAATTATTGACAGGTTCAAGAAACATAGAGATCTGAGAATCTCATAAACAATCATCATGCCTCAATTCAGTTCTGCTTACTTTCTTATGTCCTTCACTTCTTTACCTTTAAATATCTAAATATTACAAGAACGGCATTTATTCAAAGTCTTGATGAAAAAGAAATACAGTTTGATGTATTAGGACATAAGGAAAACTTTTCTTTCTAGGTTACTCTACTTAATTGAACTTCAGGTGCACAAAAACAGAACTTATTCCCACTTTCATTATTTATTAAATGAAAGCAAAGGCAAAACTTGAAAAAAGGATTCTACTATATCGGGAAAGTTTGTGTATTTGTGGATTTTTTTCTAAAATACTTGAAAGAATATACATCCTGGGAACAGATAATGCTACTTGACATGCTAGTAATTGATGTTTGGAAAGCAACCAATCAATGAGCAGCATTTATTTTCCTTAGTGCTGATTGGCTCAACCCTCAAACATGGAGATAACAAGGACCAATTCAGATTCAGATTATTATCATTGTCAACAACAACCAAATTATCATCAGAAACTAAATACAGAAACTAGAAAAAAAGATAAAATAATAAAATAGAAGAAAATAAGAACCAGATCAAAAAATGGGAGTCTGCATAAATAAAGTACAAACTTTTGCAATTTGTGCAAGAAATGTATAAGAAATAATGTCAATGTCAAATTTTTTATATAGCACTTTAAAAACAGGTGTAAAACTGCACCAAAGTGCTGCACAGGAACAACAATAACACAAACTGATAAAAACAGAGTATCAAAACATTGCTTCAAATAAAAGCCAAAGAATAAAAATGAGTTCTGAGAAGTGATTTAAAGTGATCCAGGCTGTTGGCAGATCTAATCTGGAAATGTAAATTGTTCCATAGATTAGGAGCAACAACAGAAAAACCCCATATCTCTTTTCCTCTTGAGTCGGGTCCGAGGAACTGTCAGTAATAGCTGATAGTTTGAACGTAGGGTTCTGGACACAGACTGGAATTTTAAAAGGTCCTGAAGATAAGGGTAGCTAACCCATTTAAAACTTTATAAGTTAATAAAAGAATCTTAAAATCTATTCGATGAAAGACGGGCAGCCAGTGTAAAGAGGCCAGTATGGGCCTTATATGGTCACGCTTCCTGGTTCCTGTAAGAAGCCGTGCCGCTGCGTTCTGGATCATTTGAAGTCGGTGCACCTGTGATTTATCCATGCCACTATATAAAGAATTGCAATAATCCAAACGAGTTGCAATGAAGGCATGGGTAAGTCCTTCAAAGTCCTTAAAACAAAAATACGATTTGACTTTTGCTAAAATCCATAGGTGATAAAAACTCGATTTAACAACAGAGCTAACTTGTTTATCTAGCTTTAAACAGCTATCAAAAGTAAAGCCAAGATTATGTGTCAATAATATGGGAAATCAAAAATAAGTAGATAAAATAGTAATAAGATAAGGAAGACTATGGAGGATTTTATTTATTTGGTCATTTTTAACCATTTCATAGTCAAGTCAAAAAATAAATCAAACTTCACACACAAAGCTGGTAAAAACGTTGTGAAAGGGTTCATAGAGGAGCCATGCTGTGATGACTTCTTGCAGTTTTAGAAAGAGCAGGAGCTTCTTAAAGAGGCAGAGGCCCAATTTCAAGATGTTAAATTACAAAGTCCTAGTTCTATTAAGTCATATTTGACATATACAGGATTGACCTATATCTGGATCATTAAGTCCAACCCTGAAAACAAAACTCATACCTGGATTTTCATCAACTGAATAATTAAATTTAAGCAACAAAGATCCTACCTGGATCTTTATCAACTATCCACTAGTTTTGCTTTTTTGTGTGCTTAATTTTTGCCTGTTTCACACAGAATAAGAAATGCAAAACAGGCAAAACATTGGTGGTCTTAGCTGGCAGTTAACAGAAGGTTATGGACTCTGTAGCATGGTCTGAAAATGTAAAATAAGTCCCAATTAATCAGGGAAAATAGTTTTCCATTGTAGAACAAACCACTTCACAAAGACAGAACATAATTAATAGAGTAGAAGGAACAATGAGTCTGCTGAGCCTCATTAGTGACGGATTCATGAGATTCTTCATCATAACTGAACTTGTTTCTGTCAGAAACAAAATTCCCAGCATCCTTCCTATTATCACATTTAGGATTTAATGTGTCCTGACTTGATGCAAAATGTGTCAGTCTTCTGTGACTGTGGGTGAGGTGTAAGAAAACACGTATCGAAAACTGAATTTTCTCTGATTTACCATCAGTGTTGCTTTTCTTTCCAACTAAACACCAGAGTTTCTGGTTGAGGTGTAAAACTGTCTGTGGTTGAACCGCAGCTGTAGGTAAAATCCAAAACGTTCTGCAGTTTAAACCTTTCACTCATCTCTGCACTCTCTCTGCTACTGCAAGAGAAAGTGCAGAGACGCTAACGCTTTGTCTTCTGGCTTTTATATAGGGAAAAAAACTTCCCAGAAATCATCACGTTTCAGCTCAGTCTGTCAATGACTAAAAAAAACAATGACTTACTGATGGTATATATTCAGTGCTATTTATTATGTTACATATTTGTATGATGTAACACTAAAGCGCTACATCAACATGGTATTTAGCAGCTAAAGTGCTATGCTAACATGCTATTTAATGCTAAAATGCTCTGCTAACATGTTGTTTAGTGGAAGCTAATGCTAAAGTGTTACACCAAGACACTAATTAGTTCTGCTAATGCTAAAATGCTCTGCTAACATGTTGTTTAGTGGAAGCTAATGCTAAAGTGTTACACCAAGACACTAATTAGTTCTGCTAATGCTAAAATGCTCTGCTAACATGTTGTTTAGTGGAAGCTAATGCTAAAGTGTTACACCAAGACACTAATTAGTTCTGCTAATGCTAAAATGCTATGCCAACATGCTATTTAGTGGAAGCTGATGCTAAAGCGTTACTTTTAATTCAGATAATATCTTCCCCTGAAAGACTGTAACCCTTGAGCACCAATTTAATTTTGAGATTGTAAGTTACATATTTTTTTATGCCCTTAAATCTTGTTTCATGTTTATATCTTGTTCTGTACTAACTGCATTTTCTTTTGTTCTTGTCTTGTTTGATTAAACAGAAGTGCTGCGCAAACAGTCTTCACCTACTTCAAAATAAGAGCATGAATATAAAAAAAAAAGTCAACTGAAAGTTTACAAAATAGCCAAGTAAATTAGCGCTTTAGAATTGATCTGGTTGAATTAATTTAGGGGCAGCTAAGTGTGCTAAGCATCTTCATAGTTAGCTAAAAATTAGCCACACTATTAGCACATCGAATAGGAAACAACAGACTGTGTTTCTGTTGGGTCTCCAGCAATTAGAGTGAAAAACAATGAAGCACTAATAATTAAAACACTAAAACATGTAAAAGTACATGAAACAAGTGCAGGAATGTGTATAACTTTCACAGTAGTTGAGATTTCAGTCGACTGGTGGGAAAAGTGTGAAACTATCAGGTTAACAGGAGGAACTTCTGAGATAAAAGCTGCGTTGAGGAGAACTTCTGTGTTTTTCTGTGTGCCTGATGTTCCCTCTTAACAGCTGCTGCGATTACGAACAGAAGATACTAAACATTGTTTTGTCTGATGGTTGAAACAAAGCAGGAACTTTAACAGCACATTCGCTTAAACAGAACCAGTCAATTCAAACATTTCTCTGCTGAATCTTAACGTTTAAACGAACTGAACAAATTACAGAAACAAGTTCCACAGATTATTTTCAGAAACATGAAAAACAAAGGAGCAACTGTGTAAGATGAAGGATGATTTAGATTGGAAGAGAAAAATTTGACAAATTTGTGATTAGTTCATATTTTGTCAGATGTTTACCTTTATTTTTACAGTTTATGACTAAAACTTCACCTTTGTTTTCTCAAAGTCTAACCAAAGTTATCAGAAATGCTGCGATTAAAGCTGGAGAAAGAAATGTTTCCTTGGAAGCTTGAAAGTGGTTGGATGATTTATTTAGTTGGGAATCCATCCGAATTGGCTCCTTTTTCAAAATAACTTCCCCCTTTTCTTGCCAAACTATCGCTAAAAGGAAGTTCTCTCTTTCATCACTTCTTCCTGCTATTGTCCTCTAACTGTAATAGATTTATGTAAAAGTTGAACTTCCAGATTGAATCATGCTTTTATGCTACTGTGTTAGGATATTAATCCAACCGTTCAAACAAAACGGAAAATATGAAGGAAGAAAGAGTTTGGTTATTAGATTAACACTTTTTCTGTTAATATGCTGAATTTTTAGTCATTTAGAGTTTGAGTCCAGACAGTAGTATTAGGCTCAAAGATAAAGCTGAAACATCGAAAGTACAGTTAAAATTAGATTTCAAAACATTGAGAATGAAGTGGAAATAATATCCTGAAAAACTGGTGTAGCATCCCAAACAGCTTTATTAAAGCCAGTCCAAAGCGGCAGTATAAAAACCAAACAGCAGAAGTCTAAAGGTCGGAGTTCATCGTCCTGCTGATCAACTATTTAAATAATCGTGTCGTCTCTGATCCTTCCTACAAACCAAAAGCCTCAGAGACTTTCAGCATGGCTGCTGCTATTTTTGGAAAAAACTCTGATAAATGAAGTGCTTGTTGACGGAGACGCAGCAGAAAATCCAAGCAAGAGGCTGCACGCGTTTCACATTTCCAAAGCAAAATTTGTTCCAGATATGAATGAAATCATCCACGTTTGCAACATTTAAATCTCCTGTTATCGCATGACTCTGAACTTTCCTCAAACGGGAAGGTTCATGTTTAAAATTATTGTTAATAAATGTTCTGGAAAAAGTTCAACTTTAAACATGGCAAACGTAAACAGAAGAAATATATATATATATATATATATTTTTTTTTGTGGGCTCTAGTGTCCCTTTTTATATAGTAGGCTGACAGGAAGGGGGCAGAGAGAGGGGGGAAGACATGCAGCAAATGCAGCAGGGTCCGGGAGTCGAACCCGCGACGGCCGCGTCGAGGACTCAAGGCCTCCAAATGTGGGTTGCGCTAACCCCTACGCCACCACAGCACACCCAACAGAAGAAATATTTCTAATGTGACAGGAAAATCTGTAAAAAGATTGAAATTGACCACAGAAAGACAAACAATAAGTAAAAAGAGCAAAATACAGCATAAATTTAAAAACTCCTACTTTTATTTTGGACTCTAAATGCATCACCAAACAGCAGGATCTTCAATGCATGTTTAGATTGTCTTTTATTAAAAATAACATTAAAGTTAAGAACATGTGCTTTTGTAATCTTTTCTGTTTGACGTGGATCAGGGAACCTGTTGCATGTTTTATTTATTTTTTGGGTAATTTCACGTTTAGTCGTTCCACTGAAACAAAACAACTTTATTTGTTGCAGTTCTTACATCCTGGAGAAGCAAATAATTAAATGTAGAAAACCTGCAAAACTCAAATTTCTTATATAAAGCCAGATGTTTGAAATCAACATTTGAAGTTGTGAAATCAGAACCACAGTAAATAAAAAAATAGACCGGTTTTCCAGTAGAGGATGGAAACCTAAACATGTCCAGAGGTCCAGTGTTTACTGGAACCATTTCCAACCCATCATCACCAGTTTCTCTCTTCTCGCTTCTCGCCTTGTTCCACTTTTCTAAAAAACAGATTTCAGTTTGCTGTGAGGAAGGAACACAGAGGGAACCTGCTGGAAAGGCTGCAGCTGTCCTCAGGCTCTTATCTCCTCCTGCGGCTCGTTCTCTGGTTGGTCCTCTGTTGGAAAATCCCTTCAAACAACTTCTGTTTAACTTCACTTTGATCAGGAAGCTAAATGCATTTATGAGACGGAACCAGGATTCCTTAAATTACTCAAACAAACTTTGGTACAGAGTGCAAAACCAAAAAACTATGAAATTATAGAGCAAAAATCACAACAAATAAATAAAATTGTCTTGAATTTTTTGGGTACATTTTGATTAATATTCAAATCAAAGCAGAAATATTTTTCTTTGGAGGTTATTTTTATTTTGGTCGTTTGCGTTCAGGAAAGTCCTGCTAAAAATTGAAATCAGCAGCTCCAAGACGTCCAGATTTTAACAGTTAAAGGAATTTTCTTCTGCTTTTGGTAAAAAACAAACAACAAAAAAAACAAACATCCACTTGACGTTCATATATGCATTCAAACCGAACCAGAGTTCACTTCAACCGAACACAGGCTGGGGTTTTTAGGTGGACCAGAGTTTTTGTCAGAGTTCGATCATCCAAACCGGACTGGAGTTGGATCAAAGTGGACTAAACCGAGCTGGTGTGAATGCATCGTTAGTCCCAGACGAGTTTGTTTGAAGCTCAAAGACATTTTGGTCGTGAATCTGCTGTTTACCTCAAACTAAACCACCATCACTTTCAGACTGACTCATAAAGAGCATCAGTCTGCAAATCAGAACAATAGGCCTCATTGATTTTAGCTTATCAGAAGCAAAGTCAAAGGAAATCTGATAGCCTTCAGGAAGAAAAGTGCCACATAGATGCTGTGAACGACAGAAGCCTGTGGTATCTGTTGTTCTTGCTCAGTTTATCTGGAAGAAGCCGTTTCTGTCAACGTCTTAGCAGCTAATGACTCTCCAGTGCTCACACGCTTCGAAGGAAACTGCTCTCCAGTCGGTTTCGATAAAGGAGCCCTGTGTGCAGCGTAGAAACAAGAGATCAGCGATGGGACAACACCGCTATTCATGAGCGTGACCTCTGACCTGTGAAGCCAGTCACAGGTGACTCTGACTCGGCGATACTGTTACGCACCTTTGTGTACCGAAAATAGCTAAAAAGGAGTTATTGACTCAGAAAGTGCTCAAAAACTAAAATCTGCATGTGTGAAATTAAAGGTTAGGACTTTCCAAAGTAAGAGGCGTAATGTATGATGATTACGACTATGAGATGATGATGCACACATCCAGAGGAAAACTCTCATTTCTGGGCTTAAATCACAAGAAAACTGCATTTTGTTTTGTATTAATCACCATTTTCTTTACCGTTGTTTCGGCTTTAATATGGTCGTTCCTGTAAGACAGGGGTGCTCATAAGGTCGATCGCGATCTACCGGTCGATCGCGGGAAGGTTTTGAGTCGATCGCGGCAGCAGGTG
>CAEFZY010064989.1:0-15392 GCA_903066815.1 Brachyrhaphis roseni | reverse complement strand
CAGAGAGAGGGGGGAAGACATGCAGCAAATGCCGCAGGGTCCGGGAGTCGAACCCGCGACGGCCACGTCGAGGACTCAAGGTCTCCAAATGTGGGTTGCGCTAACCCCTACGCCACCACAGCGCGCCCCAGCTTTTTTAATCATTGTTAATAACAGTGACAGCAAACAGCAGATGCAGAAAATTGGGCAGGGAACTGAGGTCGCATAACTTGCCCTTTTTCTGCCAGTTCTAGTGAGCTCTAAATAATAAAAAAAAAATCTTCAAACTGCTCACAGCAGTTACATCAGCACAGCAGCTGAATGATTGCTTTTCCTGCCCTGGTTCTGCTAAACTAATTTGCATGCTGAAATTACTATCAAACTGACAACTTGCAGTTAGACTGCTGGTTTAGATATTATCCAGATAAGACATGCAGAAAAAGATTATATTGTTTAGTTTTTATTAAGAGGCTCTGAGTGCAGCTGTGTTATTTAATCTGAATGTGTCCGTTATGTTAAATAAAGTTTCAAAGGAGAAACGGGGCAGGTCTGGGTAAAGCTGCTGCTCTTCTGCATTGAGAGACGTAAGTCGAGGTTTTTCTGACTGTGTAGAATCCATTCTGTAGTGTCGCCTTTTGGAGATTTTCTGGGTAGGTTGCACTTTTAGGTGTTTTCCACCAATGTTGTTCGGAACCAGTTCTGCCCGTAATTCAGTTTTTTTTTTTGTAACTGGGAATATTCTTTATATTTATTGTATTCTCCACATCCATACTGTTGGCTAGGATATTTACTCCAGCTGTTCTCATTTTTGTGAGTTTCCAGTCTTGTCCTTTTATGTCCAGCAATCAGGTACAACACCTTGCATGACTGCACACATTGCACTCAGAGAAAGGGGAGTTTTAACCAAAGGGACCCTTAGCGTTAATATCTGTTTTGAACTGGGGAGGAAAGACTTAGGAATGAAAGCTTTCACTCATATAACATTGCTGCCCTCCCATTTCCACTCAGATTTCCCTGACGATCCATAAAGACACATCCATTTGAGAGGGTGCATTGATTTTCAGGAATATCTGGCGATAAAATGCACTTGTGCACCCATAGCCCCTTTAACTACTCAATTTGAGGGCCCCTGATTTGGCTGAGCCATGCAGGAACAGTAAACAAAGCCACGGATTAGAAGGGAGTACTGTAGACAGGAAGTCAGGACAATGTCGCTATTGAAGATACACAAGGGCAGGGTTGTGTTTATAGATTTCAAAACTTTCTAGAGTTGATGGAATGATAATTAGAACAAAGACAGTTTTTCTCATCATTAACTTGTAAGTTTGCTTCTAACCTCCCAATAAGATTTGGGAAACAGGGGGAAAAATTGTGCATTCTACCAAACTAAAGTGACTGCATGTCTGCCACATCTGAAAAAAGATGTGTAGTCGACCGTATTCAGCTGAAGGTAAGAAAAAGTGGCTTTGGTTCAAAAAAGCTCTGAAGCTAGCGTCCCTTTCTGGCTATTAATGAAGCGCCATCCCGGTCGCGCCACTTTATCATGATCAATGAATCTCTGATTTTGATGCAATAGAAAACCAATCACTGGCAGCAGTCTCCAGGCAAAGCATTACTCATCATGTCTTTGACACCACCTACGAATTGGGTCATTCTTTTAAATTAAAAGGGCTCATTTGTAAATATACACTTGTAGCCAAAAAAAAGGAGAGAAAACACTATATTCTTATTTTGATGTATGAAAGACTAAAGCAAAGGGCTCAGGTGAATTAATGCCTTTCCTGAATGCTGTGCCGCTTACTGCACCTGGGCATTAAAACTAGAAAGGATGGGTGTGCAGATGAGCGAGCGCTTTTGTTTAAATCTGGCATTTCTGAATTTATGCTGTTTATTAGAGTTATTTGTCTAAGCTAGTGCATCCTACTCACCATGTCAAAGGGTACATTAATGATAAAGTGCTGTGAGATGTCAATAAGATGCCAATATATGTTCGCTCTACATCCGTCTTTGTCTCATTTCTCCATTAGGCCTCTCTCCTCAACAATAGTCAGGTATAAATCTTTGTTCTCAGCTGGAGAGACTGAATCGTCGTTGCTCAATAGAGAGCCTCTGTCGTCTGATAGGACCTGACTGTTATTGAGCACCTGGGGTGTATTCAATAAACTCAAAGTTTGTGCCCATTTTAGCCCAATAAAGGAGCCCTCTGTATCAATTTGCCAGTGAAATATGGCACACATAATTTGTAATGATGCCTTCGAAGACAAAGGCATATTTTTTAGCTTCATGTAAAGAGCTGAATAAAGGACATTTGCAGCCAATGGCTTCTAAATAATATCTATTAGGTATGATTTCTTTTTTTTAAGGTACTCATGTGTCGATGCTTTGTTGCTTAGATTTATCTGTTTTCAGGACAGAGTCACTGATTATGACCTTGGCAAACGTATTGCTCCTCTGAAGTCAATGTGTTCACTTTTTCCCACAGAAAGTACTTCTGGTTCAGAACTTCTGAGTTTAACTGTGTCTCTCCTACTGGATGGAGCCACTAAACATAGCATTTTTTACACAAACATCTTCTCATCAAGCCACAAGGACAAGCTTCTCCTTGTGAAGCTTGTCCTTCACAAGGATGCAACAAATAATTCAGAGTAACTATTTGTTAATAACAAATAATCATTGTTGTATTTAATAACAAGCAAAAATGTATAGAGACTTTACACGGTCTCTATACATTTTTGCCTTAAATTTATAAACCAGGGTGTCGAAATGAGGAAGCCATCATTTCTAAATCAAACCCAAAAGCCACGTCACCATCTAATCCTTTCATAAACTAGCCATTATGTAGGTTCATACTACTTCACTTTCTCAAAGGAATAACAGTTGCAGGTTGCCTTCAACCACCATTGCAATCCCATTTTGTAAAAAAAAAAAAAAAAAGAGGTTTATGCACTTTCTTTGTCTATTTTTCATAGAAAATAATTAACCATGTGTACTCTGTTTTCTTCCCCATAGACAGTACGACTAGAGAAGGGCTTCTTAATTTTTCTCATTTCTTCCTCTTCTCTTTACCCCAAGCTAGTCATGGTAGTTAGTTGCTGGTGCAGATCCTGGTTTTCATGAGTGTACTGTTACCCCATGGTTAGTCAGGATTACCACAATGAAGTCAAATTTGAGTTTTGTTATTAAGTGCCTTTAGGTGACAATAGTTGTAAGGTCAACTGAAGAAGACTAGCATAAATCTGATTTTGGCAAATCATAACTTTAAAAAAATATAGTCAGCCAACGTCTTTAGATTTCTTCACCAAAGCGGTCAAATCTCAATTTGAAACGCAGAGCTGTCATTTATCCTTCCATACCTGGTCCAATCCATCTCAACACCAAGTGCTTTGGCTTATCCGCACTTCCCAGACCCAATGTCAGACTAATCAGGTTATTTCCTCTCGATCAATGTCGCAGTGCTGCCCTGGCACAACTATCATCAGGACTTGTGTCATTGAACGTGGGGGAAAAACCCCAGACCTTGAGGGTTAGTCGCCACTTGAGTGTGGTGAGTGCCGTAAGACTGTCACGAGTTCAGCTGTTGTGTATCATGTTGGTGGTGAGACCAGCAGCCACAAGAAAACGAAACACGCAAAGATGGAAGGAAAGGAGGGGCAAAAAGGCCATTACAGCCCTCTGACAATTATTCCATACCGAACAGGCTCTTTGCTCAATCCAATAAGGTTGCTCCAGGATAGCTGCTAGTGAGAGTAACAGTGATATTTGTTGGGCTCATTATTGGCAGTGGTTGGCAGGAATGGCTGTATGAAAGAATACATAAGTGAAAACGAATGGCAAACTATTGTGGTGCTGTACAGTATGAGGGAGTTGGGGAGTTAGCTGTGGAATGCTAATAAGCCTTCTGGGGCGTTGAGCCGCAGCAAATCAACTCCTCAGAGCGCATCATGGCCCGGACTGACATTAAACCCCCCTTCCCTTCACCCCCATGAAACACACATTCTCATCTTACTACAGTCACACAAGCAGACAGGGTGGTGAAGGAAAGAGGGAAGGAATATGATGGTTTATGCTTGTATGATAGGGATCCAAACAGTTAAGAGAGGAAGAAGGAAGGTGAGAGAGCACAAAAAAGCAGCGGAGAAAAAGACAATACAAAACAAAGCAACGCAGTTTGGGAAATTTAGAAGAAAACAGCTCAAATCGGAGCAAACCTTTTTGGCATTTCTTATGGCCCACTGCATTTCAACCACCCATTTGCTGTCTTTTATGTGCTTTTTACTCAACTATTCAGTTTTCAGTGTATGCATGGCTCATTTGGTGTCACATGAGATTGGTTACAATTCAAAATTGGTGAGTAGCAAAACTCTGACCCTCAGTTTAATTATCAAGCAAAGTAAAACTGCTGTTTTACTTTGCTTAAAAACAGACTAATTAAAGTAGTCTGTTTTTATCAGCATACATACCCAAGAATGCAGCTGACAAAAGTCCATCTGACAGAATATTGTTGAATCAATAATCTGAAAATGGAGCAAATAACTTCAAACCTGCCAAGACATGGATGTCCACCTAAATGTAGGAGAGGTTTATTCGGAGAAGCAGCCGAGAGCTTCAAGGTAATTCTTGGAAGAGCTGCAGAGATCCACTGAATCGTTGAAGAGATCGCTATTAGTTGGCAACTCAACAAATCACCAACTCTAAAGAAAAAAAAAGGAGTTGGTAAAATATGGCCAATGATGGCCATTTTCTGATTGCTTAAAGCCAAAGGTGCTCTTGTCAGTCAATCTGGCCAAAATGGGAAATTTTATATGTGAAGTCAGGGAAGATGCTTGAATTGATGGAGCTAGCTACATGGTATCTTAGGAAAAAAACTCAAGTTGCAACAGATTGGAGACTGCTGCTCAGATTCACCTTTAGCAGGACAATGAACCTAAACACACAGCCTGCAACAGAGTGGTTTAGAAGAAAGAATATTAATGTATAAGAATCGTTCAGACCGAGGTCTAGTTGAAGAGTTTTGGCAAAACTTGAAAATGTTAGTACACTAATGATTCCCATCCAATCTGACTGGCTTTCTGCAAATACTCAGGTGTCTAAATATGCAAAACTGATAGAGACATGAACCAAAAACACTATTAGCCACATCCCAGAATTCCCTTCCACTTCACAGTTATGCTCTACTTTTTGTTACTCTGTCACCTAAATTACCAATAAAATCTATCGTTTCTGGTTGCAATGTGACAAAATGTGGAAAAACTGGAAAACATGTTAGTACTTTTGAAAGGAATCGTTTGACTGCACCGTCCTGGTGAAGGTGACTGTTTTGCTAGTGGTCAATCACCTAATGGCTTTATTGTTCTAGCCTTCGTTGCCATGGTTTGAAGGACATTCATTTTTCCAAAGCAGTTCTCTTTGTTTATTTTATGTGTTTAGGAGGTTTTTTTTATTATCATTTTCTGTTTTAGTCAAAAAAAAAAGATATTTACGAAGGGAGTATCAAAATAACCTGTTCTGGGATCTGAGCAAAGGAAGCCAAGGAAGGTCAGCACACAAACAGGGCAGCAGACAGGACATTTTATTATCATTTTTAGTCCATTGCAATAATTGTGAAATGATTTTATGTCAAATTCACCAAATTATGTTTAAAAGTCCACAAAACTTCTTATCTGGTGGCTGACATTTCCCTGATAGCGATCAAATACTCCAAACCTCTTCTGATGAGTTCGAAAGATTGCATCAGGTTTCGTCCTCTAGGTAACTCCATACCCGTGCAGTCATATGTGAGTGACAAAATGGGCGATTGCGCCATTTTTGAAAGCCTGCATGAATCCATGCGAATTTGCCGACAATCAAAGACAATGACACACAAACAAATTGCTTCGCTGTGCTCTGTTCTTTTTAGAAGACATGCCTGCATCAGCATGCTGAGCCCACAGCATCCCTTCTCACCTGGGAGCTGTGTCGGACCATTGAGGTGTGCTAAGATACTACACGCTCCAGGGCGTCCATGACCTTTGCAGTACAGCCATCAGAAACTCTGGATGTGTAGGGGAGGGAGACAGAAAGAAAGCCATACAATAAAAGGAACAGAAGGTTGTGTTGCACCAATTCCACTGACAAGGTAATGTTGCAAATGATTCCCCCCGAAAAGCCCCTCCATCAACCAGCATAAAAATCATGTGTTTATAGCTGCCTCCAAAGCCTCAGTGCTCTTACGTGTAAGGGTGCTCAGTGCCCTTTTCTGAACCATAATCATGTTCGTACACCGTATACTGATCCCATTTATGTCCAAGACTCCGGGGACTGTAACATTGTAGTGGCTCTATCTCTTTGTAGTGTTAAAGTACCTTACAAGAGCTGTTACTTTAACAGTGACATAAAAGGAATGTTATGCTGATTATTTCGATAGTGTTCTTTGAAACAGCATTACACAATTTTTTCAGTGAGGTGGTGTAGAACAAGTGTCTAGGTAGTTGGTAGTTAGTGCATCAGCAGCAATTTTGTGTTTCATGTTGGTGAAATGACATCTTCATTTCTGCCTTTGTTGATAAGAAGGAAAATGATGCATACTTGGCGTCTTACAATTTTCCTTCTTAAGCTCTTAAAATAAGATTTCAAACATGATTTGACTGAACTGGAAATGAGTAAAATATATCAAATAAAGTCTTGGTCTATTCAAGAATACAATACAACTCTAGAGTACAGTATGTATGAAACTCCAATAACAGGGAATTTCACATTAACATGCAGCTTACAAAATACCTGTACTTGTGAGTGGCCATGACACGACCAGGAATAAGTCTTCCTGTGGGTGTTTTGAGTTATTTATAGAATCTTAATGTATGGATTCTAAACTTCCCAGTGATGTCACACACATTTTAATACAACAAAAGGAAGAAGATACGGCAATTTGAATATTGGTGCTCTGCAAACACGATCAGGGAGAAAGCAGCCTACAAAATAACTGTCCCCAAACCTGATCAGCTACCTGGTGGTGTTAACAGAGGCTGTTCATTTACATTATTTATCAGTAGCCCCACCCCTTAGCATTGACTGTCAACAGGCATAACTGGGAAGGTGTGCAGACAAAAGTGAGCTTTAAGGGAAGGCACGGAGGGAGGGTGTGCTCTGTGGGGCGGGAGAACAGCTGGGGAGATTCAAGGATTCCTCAAACATGCATGAATCAGTCAAAGCAGCACTCCAGGTATGTTTTGGATGAGTGAATAACACTATTAAGTGATACAAAGCACAAAAAAGTCGATTTGGCATAATACCCCCCACTCACACATGCTCCCCTTTATGAGGCAGCAAAATTAATCGTAGAGGTGCCAGTTGTTTACAGAAATGCATAATGCAAACATTTTATTCCTGTGACGGCGCTACTGTAATAAATGAACTTCCCTTTAGTTCTTTCCTAGAGATACATTTATCGTCTTCATTTGACAAGCAAACGTTTGCTTTTAAGAATTCATCTTAAGCAAAACCTGAACATTCTTACCTGAATGCATTCACTTCAGTATCCGAACAAGGAAAATAAATTTTCTCCTTCTAAGACCTATCAGCGTGCAACATAAAAACACAAATCTGCACCCCCTCCCTGTTTTCTTTAAAAAGGTGGTGCTGTGAGGTTCTCTGAAAATACTCAATGTTTTGTTACTCCCACACACACAACAGCAGCGACAGTCTCCCTTATGATGGAAGGCAATCTGATATCTCTAAGCCTGCTTCATTTAAAATATAGTAGTGTGCTGCTTCGCTTCTGAGAGATGCTCCCTGTCTTGTGCATGCGTATGTTTGTGTGTGCCTAAGACTCTGAGATGATGCATAGACTCTGACAGTTTGACAGATGAACAGATTTAGAGAGCTCGAAGGACCCCGCCTGTTCAATGTAGGCAGGAGCAATAGTGTATCTGCGTGTGTGTGCGTGCGTATGTGTGTTTACACAATAAGTTTTGCTAAAGGTGCATTTTATGCATTTCATTGATACATAAAATTAATAGCTAGACATATGGATGAGTTTTACCTTTGCCTACTGTGCTGCAAAATATGTAGCGAATGCAGACATGAAGGTGAGCAAAGTTTTTAGGATGGACCAGCCAAAATTAACCTTGACTTTTTTATGGAATAATTGTGGAACAAAACACTTCCCATATACATATGTTGCTGCTGGTATTGTTGAAAGGCTTGACGCAAATTCATCTTTTGCTGCGCTGTCACAATATAATAATAATGGTAAGTTTCTGTTAAATGTAGCATGACAAAAACCGTTAAATTTCAACCATTCAGAACAAAATCTTTTTGACAAATACGCTTTGCTCTTCTGTCCATTTAGTTGGATTTTGATTACATCAAATCCACAAATTTATTCATTAGGGTGGCTCTCTCAAAAGGACATTCTTGTTTTTAAAAATAAAATTTTTCTGAACTATTACAGAACCATTTTCATTATATAAAAAGCATTCCTGTGACTGGGGTCAATGTTGAGTTAATCTAAAGAAGCCATAATGAGAAGTTTGTTTTATGCGATATGATATCGTTTCTCTTGGTCACTTGTTGGCTGGCATAAGAAAACCAAAATCTGCTCCTGATAAGCTGATCAGTGCCTTCTGAGGACTCTTCTCCCAAAAACTGGAAACTGGAATCTAGTTTGTGTCTTGAGGCACACAGAGAACTGGACTTACTAGAAAGTCCAGTTCTAGTAACTCATTAGGCCCCAGCGACTTAGTCTTTGGTGCCTAAAGCGATAAGTGTTTGGCATTATAAGCTCTGCTAGTCTGAGTGACTGTGTGTATAAATCTTCAGTAATATTTCAGAGCTACTTTAATTATTTATGAATCCAAAAGGAGGAGCCTTCGGACATCTAAGCATCCAGTCCCGAATAGAAACACTCCACTGTAAAGGTGACCTGCTGGCTGAGCAGCTACTTGTCTAGAAAAACGTTTTGCATCCTGAAACCGAACGTGTGAAAAAATCGATGTGATTCCAAAATGAGAGAGGAACAGGTGATGGACCAAAGTAAGGCATATTTTTCTATTTTATCCCTGATATCCTCTGATAAATCTATTGGCAGCTATGAGCTATAGAAACTGACTCATGAAACACATGATTGGTTAAACATGTGTTTATGTTTAACCAAAACATAAACACATGGGATCTTTCAGTAATATTTTGTCCTAAACTGTGAGTAAATGTGTCTGGTCAAAATAACATGGTTGTATTTTCTAATATGCATTATAATTATTCATTTTCTTACACTTCTTGTTTTATTTTTAGTCCTTTAATTGAAATATACTTGAGTTCATTATGTTTAATCATTTATTTTAAGGGAATATTTTATAAAACAGCTTCAAGATCAATTTTACTGAGATTTAAGCACTGATATCATTAAAAGTTGCTGATTTCTGCCACTTGAGTTTAGTTGCTGCATCTTTCCGCCAACACAAGGAAGAGGGATGGAGGCTGCCTACTTCATTTATTTAGTTTCTGCAATGTGCAGCCTTCAGCAAGCATTACACACAGAGAGCAGAACATGTTTCGATTCTCATTTCCTTTATGATAAAAACGCTATTTACGTGCATTTACTTTGTCATAGCAAATGGGACTAAAAGCTTACAGTCGTGTTTAAATATGCATTTCTGCGTTTTTAGTTTCTCTCCACATTTTGTCCTAGGAATTATTCATTCTACATGGAATAATACAGCTCGGATGATCAAAGCAGGAAACCTAGGCATAATATCTTCTTACCCTTTTCCTGCAGAGGGGAAAAATATTGTAGATACACAGTAAAATGCTTATGACTGCTGTCTGCTTCAGCTCCTCCCAAACCTTTATAATATTGCAGCTTGTGGGAGTGTTTCCTCATAAAACATTTTCATGTGTCCAAAAGGATCACAGTTGTTCAATGCTGTATGACAGATAACATTTGAAGGCGTGGTATTAGCGTCTGCCCGTAAGGACAACAGAAGTTGTATTCTTCCAAATTCCCAAATCCCAGAGACAGTGACACAGTTATCTGACACACATGTACTAACAAATTATTTTGGAATTTAAGAAGAAAATGTCTTGCATTAATGAGTCATCAGGCCTACTTTGCGCCCCCCTCTCGTCTCTTCCTCCCATCCCCTCCTCTCAGCTTATCGTGCTCAAGTCCCCTCGTCCTCATCCGGACACAATGTTCTCCTGTCAAAAAATGCAAGACACAAACAAAACGCTCACTTTGTCTGGCTAAGCAAATAATTACTCCGATTAATTAGCCATGCCGCAGATAGCTGGAGGCGAAACTTCCATTTAAGTGAAATAATTAAATAAATAAGAAAAAGGAAAAAAAGAGTTAAAACACTGCAGAAAACAGCCGCAGCATCACCACTGGAGGGTGCACTCTGGTGCCCTTTTCTGACAAAGCCTGGAAAAGCAGATGATGTATGGTATGGGCTTTGTTCAAGCAGGGAGCTCTTTACCTACATTTTTTAAGTTGACTTTTTGTTGCTGTAGTATGTCTCTGAAGGGTTTGTTCTGAGTGAATTATTGGAGAGAGGAAAGTATATAAGAGGAATGAATGTTTGTTTGCTTTGTTTTATGAATAGTGTTCATCCAAATAATAGTATCTTTTTGTATTTCCTGTAATCTCATTTAGGTTGCATCTCTTAGTAAGAGTCTAACATTTAAACCATACTAAAGTTTTAATTAGAGCAGAGTGCCTTTACTTATCATAAACTAAATAATAGTTTATTATTTAGTTTCTGTCCAAAGCTAATTAGATAGTAGAAGTTTTTGGCAACCATGAAATATTGTAGTGGCAATATAATAATTTGGGAATGCTTGCATTGAGCATGGACAGGGAAGATGGCTGGAGCTAAATATGTTTTTCATGTTTCTACATGAACAACAAGAGGTGGGGGGATTTCAAGGTTTGTAAACATTTGTTGAAAGTGCTGTAAATATGCAAACTTTCTGTCATAACTAATGCACTTATATGAAAACTGGATGTGAGACTATTCTGCTTCTTTCTGTATGCAAGATTATCAGAAACATAAAAAAACCCATAGTGCAGAGTGAATACTCATACTTCTGATTTCAGTTTCATGGCAGGGAGTCCACTCAGAGATACATCTGTGGCCTTAAAAACCTGCTTCAGTTAGGTTTCCAGTAAATGTGCAGCATATAAATTCATAGTTATGCAGTTTTTTTTTCCCCTTACTGCTAGGTTTCTATTACATGCTTTGCTGTACTTCGGTGGGTTGTCTCTCTGTGTTTGGTGCAGAAGAGAAATCCCAACTTTGTTGTGTATGCACACTATCCCTTCCAATACAATTTTTTATTTGCTTGTATAAAATGTTTCATCTCTTTTTATTTTTTGTTGTTGTTTTTCTGTGTTCTTGTGTCACCGTCTGGCTCCATTAGCCGATTTAATACTAATAACTCTTGCAAATGCTTATTTGGATCAAAGAAACCATTGGATTCTGACTGGGATGATGCACCAAAAACTTAGCTGCACCAACACATGAATTCATACTTGGAAAAACAGCAATTTGTTACACTATTGTTTGTTTGTTTAAAACATTCAGTCACATTAAACGGAAATCTCTTCCTTTTTCGTATCTAGTTTGTCCATCTAATATTTTGCCTAAATCGGAGATAAAATGCTGATTTGAAGTGGAATATTTCACAGTCTAGAAGAGGATCAAAAGCTTGATTTTAGTGAACACGGAGCAGGGTCTTTGGGACCCATTATTTTACACCTCCTAGTGGGTCTTTAAAGAAGCTCAATCTGTTTCACTAACCTGAAATGTGCTTTCTCCCTTCTGTCTGGTATTCCTAAGAAGTTTGTGATTTTGATTATTGTGACAATTAAGTCACTGCACTAACTAAAATTTATCTAATTTCTCTTTGAAACCCTGCATAGAACTCTTTAGCTTTTCAGTCCACCTGCAACATGTAGTTTCTGTTTCCTTAATTTTGCGTTTTCATCTTCACCAATATTCCAAGGATAATCCTCACAGCTTGAGACGCCAGCTTTCCACTCGCAGTTCACATCACACTTACAAATGAAGGGTTGAAATGTATATTTCAGTTATTCTGATGATGCTCTCACACCACTAGGTTAATCTGTAAGGAGGCATATTACAGTTTCTGTGTCCCAGCATAGGTGGGTGGATAACCGAACCAAACATATTTGCAGTATTAAGATGCCTGGCAACACTGTCATGCCTGTGGCAAACATAATTTAGAGCTCTAACAGGTGTGACAGAGAGACCTGTGCATATGTGTGCGTATGCATTTGTTGATGTATAACCCAAATTAAAATGAGAGTCTTCTCACATAACGATGCATGACCCAACATCTGGATTCCTATATGTTGCATATTGCTTGTGGTCAAATAGGTAAACTGTGTCTTCTATCCAGAGATGCATCTGGAATTGGGAAGGACAATTTTAAGTAAAATATCTTCAGTGGCCTTGCAAAAATGTCCATAATACTTTTTCATATTATAGCCAATAAGTGAGAAGCAGATTTGCTGTAATTCCATTTGTTTTGGGGGTATGTAAGTGTCTGCCAAATTTTCACATCTAGAGATTAGAATTTTTTGCCTGCGCGCTTGTTAGAGAGTATTTGAGATCATCAAAAGTGTTGCTATAGACACTCATTGTGGATTTAGGTTTTGACTTGGGCTATACCGTTTAATTACATATATATGCTCTAAGACCATTGCATCGTAGCTTAGGCTCAGTAGGCTGCATAATGTCGCCGTCAAAGACTCAAGTCTCTGCAGTCTCAAACAGGTTGTCCTGTATTTGACTTCCTTTGTGTCCCTCTCCACTCGGTCTGCATGGAGTGGAGTTAGTAGTTGTCCTGTCAAGAGATTCTCCTGCCTTAGTTGCGGTTCTCTGTAAATAGGGTCAGGGTGGCGTTTCTGTTCCTGTTTCTCTGGTTAAAACCTGTCTGTTTAGGTGGATGGATGTGTCGTGGTAGGTTTGCAGTTGCACCAGGCACTTCTCTCTTTTTTCATGCTGTTTTTTCACATGTTTTCTCAAACACTTTCTTTTGAGATCTTCACAAAACAGCTGAAATTATACTAAGATTACAGGTAGTCCCTATTTATTAATTGTGGGACGTCTGAGGAGTGTTGGCTGCAATGGATTTTATTTAGAGCTTTGAAAGGGGCCTGAGTACTTATACTTGCCATACTTTTTAGATTTTTAACAAAAATGATTTCTTATTATTCTACTTCCCATTTGTGTACTAGTGCTACTGTTTTTATTTGTCACGTGACTCATAGCAGAATCTAAAAGCACCAAGAAGTGTAAATACTTTTTTAAAGGCCCTGTATATTCACATTAAGAATGGCTCTTCACTGTCAACTTTTGTCTCTGGGACAACTAGCGAGCAGCATTTGTCTTTCTCACTTTGCAAAGAGACTTCATGCTCATCTCCCGCTTCCCCCACCTCTCCCAAATCTCTCTACCCCCACGTCAGGCATCTTGTCTTGATCCAATAGATGGACTGCTTCTAGCACCCCCCGAGGAAACAGCAGAAGCCATCTTGATAAAATCCGTCATCTATTTTATTTTTTCCTTATTCTTATTTTTCAATTTGGCGGCTGGGGAAAGGTCAGGATTAGTTATCGACGTGACTGTGTCTAAGCCAGAGACAGGAAGCTACAATCGCTGCCGTGGGCCCCTAAAGCCACTTTCCTCATCCCAGCAGTAGCCCTAATCTATGTAGGTGTGTCAGGACATGATTGTCCCAGCACCTGTGGGTTTGTGTTTACAGTTTTTGTTGTTTTGTTTGCACTTAAGACGAGTACTTGTGTATTTAATTGGAATCATACTTTCATCTGTTCTTATTCTGCTCTTGATGCTGTTTTCCTAGCGACCTGTCCAGGGTGTGCTCCGACTCTCGCCCGGAACATTAGCTGGAGATGGGCGCCGACAACCCTCCCGACCCCACTAGGGACAAGGGTGTTAGAAAGGGTCTTGTCCAAGCCGGGTATTACTTGTATGTTTCAGCACAACAACATTAATCATTAATCTCAAGTGCCTCTCAAACGCTGTTGTTTATTATTTAAAATCAGCGTATGGACTCAATTGCTGATTTGTGTCAAAGGTTCCTTAAAGTGGCACCATTCTGCTGGCCAAAACTGATTACATTCCCACTTTCTTGCAACATCCCACTTTTCTCCTTTTACCTTCTGCCATCCATCCCGAAATGAGCGGCGATTCCCAGAGTGAACGGCTGCTGTCTCACAGTCCCAGACCTGTGAAATGATGATGGAGGAGCAGGGGGTCCTCACCCATCAGTCTTGATTTCTGTTTTTCGCCCTCCCTCCCCACCCATACCTAAAGTATGCCACACTGTGCTCTGGTTGTGGTCACTTCGACAGTGACAGATGTTCCTGGTCGCACAGATTTGGACACCCATCCTCCCCTAGAATCGACCCAGACCCTATTTTGACCTGCTGGCCTGATCCCCCTTGCATGGCATTTCTAGATCAGAAGTGAGAAAGAGAAGACAGCCAACATTATTCGGAGCAGAAGACTTGCATTCGCCTGCTTTCTCTTCCTCAGATTTGAAGCTGTCGCAGTAGTAATTCGTCTCATGCTACCAATTTGTTTCGAGCAGAGCATTGCATTATTTAGACGATGCTTATCTCGCCCTCAAAATCGCTATCTTGTCGAGACCGGTGCAAAACGCCGTCCGTATCTGTGGCGCTCATCATCTCATTTATTAACTAAAAGGAAATCTGAGTAGAGGCAGATATGCAAGAGTGATTAGACATTCAAAAATGTTGATGCTATCTGTCTGCAATTGGTTTTTTCTTCATCTCTCAGCGACTGGTGGATTTTAAAAGATATTAACCACATACTGTAAGAAATAAATCAAACAAATGGATTAGCAGAGCTAAATAGTTGTCAGGAGCCTCAAAAGGCCTTATGAAGACAGATCTGCCTCTTATGGAGGCAATCAGGTATGGAACTTATCATAACAGAAATTAGGACTGGGGCCCATTTTTTATTCAACAACCCAAGGCTACGTTTCCATAAAAAAAACTAATGGCCAAGTATATTATTCAGCTAAGTCGAGCTACTGCTGGCTCCCTTATATTTTAAAACGCACACACACTCATATGTATATATATGATATGATGATGGTTTTTTGACCAAATGTTGTTAGTAGGCCTGATAAAAAGTCTTAACTCCAGAACTATGTCTCTCCTGCTTCAAAATGAGACATGGGTACTGGTTATCAATTGCCTTAACTGAAGAATCAAACTGTTTCTTAGATAATTATTGAATTATTACATATTACATGCTGAATTGAATTTCCACCTGGGGATCAATAAAGTATCTATCTATCTATCTATCTATCTATCTATCTATCTATCTATCTATCTATCTATCTATCTATCTGTCTGTCTGTCT
>CAEFZY010064986.1:0-86777 GCA_903066815.1 Brachyrhaphis roseni | reverse complement strand
TATATATATATATATAATAACTGATTCTTCAACTGGGTTATGAAGCTTTTAGTGTTGATTCTAAATCTTTTTAAAAATGTTTTTGTCAGCGATTGCTCACGGTTCCACGTTGGCCAGAAGAAACGTTTCCAGATCCGTACAGCAGCAGCAGGAGATTCAAACTCCTCTCCAGAGTGATTTCTCCGCCTGATTAACAACTTTTTCTCATCTATCTTCTGAATTACTAATTACGTAGATAATTAGCAGAAGTGATTCATGAGGCGGGAACATGTAAAAGCAACATTGCGTCGGTTCTGTACAGTAACTATGAGCAGATTAACACAAATGCAGTTTCTTTTTTTCTTGTTCAAGAGTTACTCATCTCATTTGGGGAATTCCTTTTTGACCTTTAGTTTCCATCTCATTAACAGTAGGGGTGCTGTGGTGGTGCAAGGGTTAAACACAACCCTTATATGGAGGCCTTAGTCCCCACTTTCCTGTCAATTCACTATCAAATAAAGGCCACTAAAGCCAATAAAACCTTTAAGAAAAAGCAGTCATCAGTCTGAGCCAAGAGCTCATGTAGCACAAAATATTCAGTGTCAGAAGTGTTTTTTAAACTGAAATTCATGTGAATGGAAGGAAGTGAATACATTAAATAAGTAATTCTGTTAAGAACGAATTGAAGTCATCTGACCTGAACTTATTTCTACCCCAGAATGGATCCACCACATGGAAATCTGTGGAACCAGCAGGGACAATAAACACATTTCATCACTCAAAGCTCATTTCATTAATTCTTTTTTTTTTCCTCCCCCTCTCCTCCTTCCTGGCCTCCGATCCATATCATTGCGCTCCGTTCATGATGTCAACTAAATCAATTCTACTCATTTCTGTTTCATGGAAGGTGATTTATTCTGTGTTAAGTACCGGTTCCTCCCTCCTCCGTTTCCTGTGAAATTGCCCCCCGTTTGTCAGTGATAAAGACTCGGAGACTTGAGACGTATCGCATTTTCTCTTCCCCTGCCTTCCACGCGCTCCCTCCATTACGCTCCCCCTCATTGTCTGAGCTGACACGTCGGGCTGAGCGGCTTTCATCAGATAGTTTTATCTCAGAGAACATGACGCCGACACTGTGGGGAGAGTAAACAAAGCCTGGGCAGCACATGGAAATGTGAGCGATGACAGCATTTTAAATACGGAGCAGGAAAGTGTTGAATACTGGATGTTATTTAAATCTTTCTATTAGACTGACATGAACGCAGATTTAATATGTCTCTTATGTTTATTCTTTGGAAAATGTTGGGAGGTTTTTTTCACTTCCCACCGCCAATGTAATATTTGAGCTTTACATAATGTGATTTTTTTTTTTTTTTTTTTTGTCTTTAACATAATGGAACTTTTTAGTTTCTTTCAGTAAAAACAGGGTCATAAAGCTGAGTCACAACTGAAAAAATCAAGGCCTGACTCAGCATAGAGATAAAACACGACTTCTTTGATAAAATGTCTAATATCTTTACTATACTATCCTTTTCCTCCAAAACCTACCAGTATTTTTTTTCTAAGCCCCCTAAAAAAAAATAAAAATGGAGCAGTTATTCTTCAACCTTTTTAGTTCCGTGCTGCCTCATTAAATCTAATTATCAGGCACATTTAAAAATAATAGTTGACTAAAGTGCTGTACAACAAAAAAAATATAAGACAAATGTATCCTGGCAACAAAGTCACAGTATCTAGTTGATTTTATATCATGTTTGAAATCCAACATAAAAACATTTTTTAAAATATTAAGTTAGTAAAAGTCTAGTAAAAGAAGTTCTCCTCTGTTTACCTTTTCTCTTGGCCTGATCTCAGTGATCTAGTGTGGATGTAGGAAATGAAATACCTGTTGCAATTACCTGATCTTCAACCCCACATCTTTAGTGATTTTGAGGAAATCAGCTGCTTTTCTTCTCCTGCTCATCTTTATGTTATTTGCTTTGGGATGACGCCAAACAAATGTTCCAGAATCATCTCCACGATGTAATCCTTCTTTAATCCAATCATCCTCAGTATATGGCTGATTCTCTTTATTCTTTAAGCATGTTTTATTTTCACTCCAATTGCTTCAAGATTTCTGTCATGAACATTGTGTTATGTTTTTGTTTATTCAGCTACCAGGACAAAATCCATTAGTTTGGACTTGGTTTAAATGTTAGAACAGTTTTACAGGAAACACCCAGCAGTTTTCTTCACGCTCTGTGTTTACTTTGTTAAATTAATTTTGGAATCATTCTGTTTTGGCATGTTCTCTATCAGCTTTAGTCGGTCTTTGAAGTGTGCAAGCTCTCTGCCAACTGCAGACTCCCCTACAGGTTTAGACTTGTGCAGGTTTTTCTTTTAGAAATGCATATTGCAGCGTTATTTACATTACATTTTTGCACTAGATGAACCAAATCAAGTTTTATTGTCAATTCTCCTGTGCATACAGTCATAGCGCAGCAAAATGAAAGAGTTTCTCCAGGGTCAGCATAAGCAATTTAAAAACTCATATATAAAGTGTCTAAACGAAAAGTCATTAAATACAACTTAGATTTTTTAAAATATATATATATATATTCTTTTACATAGCAGAAACTTTCAGCTGATAAATATATTTTTCCTTAAGTTCTCAAGTGAATAATCTAACGGGTGATAGTAACTTGATGTGAAAAGAAAGGAAAAACATAAGCTTTTTTTTTTTCCATGAGATTTTTACATTTCTGCCCAAGGCTGTGTATTTCAACCTGCAGGCATACACACTCACTAACACATCATGAACGTAAGTATTAGATTTTGGCTTATGAGGAAAATAATGTGAGAAAGCCTTCCACACATTTACCAACAACTTTATTTAACCAGATTTAGTGACAGAAAACATTCACCTTAAGTCTAGCAGATGAAAACAGCCCTGTGGGAACACAGGTTTGGGTCTACAGGTTTGTGTTTATTGATAATGCCAGTTCTGGAACCTGGTCTTAATTTCCCACCAGCCCAGTGGATCAATTCAAACCATGGTATTTTCTGGTCTTGTCTGAACTGGGCAACAGTTTAATTTATTTACAAAGATGCTCCAACTAAACACTCTCAATTGTTGCTTAAATATTTTTGACATTCTTTACTTCTGTCTATGATAAATTGCTATCATCTGGGTTGATGGTCTTTACCAGAAAGTACAAGTATCTTCTTCTGTTTGGCAAATGACTCAGTAGCAGCACCACCTGGTGGTAAACGAAAAATGTTACAGGCAGCCGAAGATAAAAACAATGCAAGCTTTACTTACTCTTATGGAATGACCATTTAAAGATTTGATATTCAGTGGCCGTTCCACTCAATACCAAATATAGAGTGGAATGGCCACTGAATATTTCTGAGAAACTGAGCTTCTGAGTTGCAGAAAAAGCACAATTGATAGGATCTGGATTTCGGTTTAAAGTTAAGAACTGTTCATAATTCCCCTCGGTTTAGTAACAATTCATCTAAAAAAAGTTTAATTTTATGCAGACACTGTAATCTCAAATTTTGAATAAAATCTTATCTGGATCCTGATTCAATATTTTAGCGTCTAACCCTTTGTAAATCAAAGTCCCAATTAAAATTTTTGGAACTTTGCCATTTTACCAAGAACAATATTTTTTTCTGTGCTTGTTGCTCATTTCTAATATTAGTGAAGTTGCGTAGTATAACACTTCTACTCATGTAAAAAGACTCTGATTTGTAGATGCTCCGTGTCTATTTGTAACAATTAAAACAGCCTTTAAGACACAAATCATTCAAATAAAGTGGCAAACAGAGCTAACTTGGACTTATACCTGCTGCGTTTTAGGAGATTCCAATTTTCATTTTATCATCTCCGCTTGTCTGATGAAATGTTTGCCTTCCTAAACATCCTCCTGAGAAAGATGTCACATGTCGAATATGATACTCCTAGATGTTTCTCTGTCCTTGTTTACAGAGGTTTCTGTGCGTCTTTTCAACAAACAAGTATTGAAAGTGGTATCGTACCTTACTGAGGCCAGAATAAATCAATTTAATGCCTGTAGCCTCACCTCCAGAGGAGCTGAAGCCTTGAAAAAGATTGATTTAATTGATTCACGTTTTTTTTTTTTGTTGTTGTTGTTTTTGCCTCCCGATATCTTAGTAGAAGAAGTGTAGGTACATGTTCATTTTAAAATATTTTGTGTTTTGTAACTTCTTATACTGTGGTCTATTAAAGGAGTTTTGGGCACTGTTGAAATTTTGATGAGTTCACACAAAGATCCGACCCTTGTTTTATTTTACCCTTTAATTTTGGTAAACCAATGGTGCAAATACTGGTCTGTTAACTTTCTCAGTTGTTTTTGTCCAAGACTGTACTCTATGGTAGGCATCAAACAATAAAGTCAAATGTAAAAGAAAGAAGTGATGCTAAAAAGCTATAAATTTCCTTTTTCATCTCTGTAATATTACAATTTCTTCTACTGATTTGGTATAATCTTTTGGTTATCTGCAGCTCTTTGAACATAAATCTTTTGATTAAATGAGAGCAGAAGAAAGGGGCGAGAGTTGATGAAACACAACATAAGAGATGCATGCTGGCTTTAAAAAAAATGAACTGAAAATAAATGGAGAAATGTCTCAAGGAAGATGAAAAGAATTTGGCAAAACCTGAAATGAGGATTAAAGTGAAAAAGGAGGCAAAAGAATAAGCTGCTGACATAGACCAGGAAAAGTAGTCAATGTCGTGGACGCGCGGTGAGACGGGAACATCAAACAGCTCCTGTCAAAACCCCATTTCTACTTAAGCCACTGCCTTAAAACACTTGCATTATATCCCGAATCTAAAAAGGAAATCGGTGGCTCCATGTGACACACAAAGGTTAGAAGCTGCGAGACGGATGGAGGGAATGGCGCAGACCCTCTGCAAGGAATTCAAACACGACTCCACAGATCATTTCCTATCCAAGCCTGGTGTCAATTAAACTTTAGGACTTCTTGCTTGTTCAGACACTGGAATAAGAACCTGTATTTTTTCCACCCTTGCCTTTTATTGCGCTTTAGTCTGAGGAAAGCTAAACTAAACCTAATTTTGTATTGAGATCATTTAAAATAACTTGTCACACAGAGAAATGGATCATCAACCAATTCATCGAACCGATTTTTTGGTTAGATTTGCTTGGAACAGTTACTTGGTTAGTATTCAAAGCTACTATATCTTAAAAATCTTACTTTATCCCTTGGTGAAAAAGGTTAAAAAGGACACAAAGTTACAACAGAATAATGTACTAAAGCCATCAGCGAATAATGCATAACCTTATTGATTCTGCTAAAACTCATCCTAAAAAGCCACCGCCTCTGCCAGGTAAAACAATAAAAATAGAACAAAGATTCAAACGTATTAGAAAAACAAAACTTTTTTTTTTCTCAATGAATAATCTAACGGCCCTTGGAATTGAGGTAAAAGGCTCTTAGCTGGCATACTTGCACAATAACAGGTGAATATAATAGCCTCCCCGTGTTTTTACTCCCTTTATGTCCTGAAAAGGTCAGTAAAAGACTCTGTTACATGCTTTTGAATGTCTCTTTAACATCTGCATTGTCGACAAACAAGCAGCACAGGGCGGACCATTGACTCCGAACAAAGTCAGGAAAGTTTAGTGCTTCGCAGAAATCGTTTCCGCTCGCCGTCCTGCTTGAACAAAGCCACACAAAGAGGGCCTGTCTCATTCAGCATTCTTCTTCCCTGCTGGAGCTCAGGTAATTTCATTTTCCCCAAAGCACCTCATTCAATAGATTCCCCTCCAAACTGTTATTTGTGATTATTACAGGGCTGTATCCGTTTGGGAATGATAGTTACTGGACCAGGAAATCGACTGTTCCAGGCACTTCTTTCTTTCTCTGTCAGGGCCGACGCCCGCTGGATCGATGCGCCTCTCTGTGCTGTAATTTTTGTTGAACTGCTTCCCATTTGGACCCTCGCTGTGTCCTCCGCTCGGCACAGAAGCTTCTTCCTCTCATTTGGTGTTTCATTGTGCGCCAACGGCGCTAAATGCGTCGGACGTGAATCCTGTCGTGGTAATTCTCTAAGAAGCCGATTAAACTTGCAGATCTTTCTGTTTAAACTGCTGAGGTACGCTGGGAGGGGTGGGGAATCTGGACATCTCACCATTCATCTCGGAAACTTTCTGGAACTTTAAGGCGATAACCTCCATCCTGTCAGGTGCTGAAACTTCCCAAGAACCCATCAAAGATTAGTTTTGTGCTGTCAGAATGAGTTTGTGAGACATATTCCTGAAACCTCCGGCAACTTTGAAACTCAGACCCCCTTTCCAATGAATCATTGGAGCTATTTGGGCAGCTGTGGGGGCTTAGCGGGATGAAAGTTGTACTTTAAATCTACTTTCCCGGCTGTCATGCTACTCCGACCTTCCAGATTCATGTTCACGTTTCTCCAAGTAACATAGAAATAGTTGGTTTTCCTCCATGCTGCTCCCACTCCGATACCATCAGGAGACGTTCCGGGTTGGAAATTGAAACCCGCAGCAAACCTGCTGCGGCGAGCCTGCAGGGTCCACAAGCCAGATGAGATGAAAGCGAACGATTCAATTATCTGATACTATTATCTGCACCGATGCTCACATGTGACTTTAGAGTCATCTTCCCTGTCTTGAGCTAAAGGCATGACAGTTTACCTGTTGCTCATTAACAAGGAATGAGATGGGGAAATTTTAATCTGAAAGATGTCTGCCAGCGAAGATTTGGCAGTTTAAAACAGTCGAGGGCTTTGTTTACGATACGTGTTACATATGCCCATGTAATAATTTGATCTGGAAGCTGAAGAAAAGTCTAGATAAAAATGTGATGTTGCTTATTTTCCCCCTCCTGCCTAAAAAAGGCTGCAGTGAGTCAGTTCTGTCCTCACATGTTATGATTTCTATTCAATTACTTGTTTACCTCAAATGAAGGATTGTATGTAAGTTGCATAACCATTCCTCTGTTTGCAAAATACTATATAAAAAAAGCAGTAGTTTGGTTGTTATTTTGCACCTTCACCTTCCAGCGTTATGTTAGAAACCCCAGAGCTGTCACCCTCAAAATACCTAATTATCAGTCAGTGGGTCAATGAGGACACTGGTGTCACCATGAAGTTTTAAAGCTACAGTATATAACTTTTACTCAGATATGTTTTTTAGGTAATTGTTCAAACTGCCACCATGTTGTGACCGTCTAATACGAGACAGATAATCTGTGAAAAGATTGAGCTCCTCCACCTCCTGCCAGGGCTACTATTGCCGTCTGAAGAAATGTGAGTGTATGTGCTGCTAGATGTGGCGGAGAAACAACTTAACGTTCTTGGAGAATCGTTTATCCGCCTTCATCTGTGACCATTCTAACATGCATTCGTGGCAGACTCCATTATGGTGAGCCAGGTGTAGCGTAGGTTGTGAGCGGTGCTAACATCGGGATGATTGTCAGCGGTAAGACCCTCTTCCTGGCTTTGATTGGTTGTTTTGGAAGGAGCTGTGTTAGCACAGCAAGGAGGCAGAGGAGCTAATGTTTTTATACAAATTACCTGACGTATATTATACTGTCATGACATAGTGATAGCTTTAACAAATATGGACAAAACTTTTTTTTTAAAATTAAAGTTACATACTGCAGCTTTAATGAGTTAAACTGACTTCACTGGTGCTTCATCGGTTTTCAGTTTATGGTCCATGCCAGGTACCTGGGTTACTGAGCATTCATATCAATGTCCAAATCCTTTGAAGGAGACAGTTTGGTTCAGTGTTGACAGTTCTGAAAAACGTGTACTGACCATCTGGGTTTCTGTCCTACAACTTGTTACTTTGGCCCCAGCAGCTGTTTAGAAATGGCTTCATGAGAGTTTATCAGCTCAACTCTAGGAGTTGGGAACTCAAAGCAATCACGACCACTAACCAGAAGTTTTCATTTGTGAGGTTAAACAGAGTAAGTGATTAAGTGGAATAACTTATGGGGATTAAGCCACTTCTGTTTTAAAACATTATTTGCACTGTTTGTTGCATATTTATTAAGCCGTGGAAACAGAACAGTTCAAACAGAGCAACTGTGGTCATTTTCTTTTTGCTCTGCCATCAGAGAAGGATTTCTTTTTTCCACTTTTTCTTTTTTTTTTTTTTTTTTACATAATCCTTTACTCCTTCAATGTGTTTTCAGTTGCATCTGTTGGGTTGTTTCATCTGTGGATGGAGCAGCAGGAGGTCTGATGAAAACCAGGTCTCAACACAGAGCTTTTTTTTTGTACATCTGTCTTTTCATATTCCTCTGGTGACTGTCTGATTTTATTTTATTTTTTTCCATTTTCTCTGTCCATCTTCCTCTGAGCGCTCCTCTTCATCTTCACTCATGATTCCAGGCCTTAAGAGGCTCTCTCTGATGGAAAGCAGCTCTGTCATGTGTTATGCTCTGCTGGAAATTGCCTCCATGGTAATTTCCTAACTCGCCTAACTCAAGTGTGAGGCCTCCATCATGCTCATGTACATGTAGATACTGATCACAGACGAGGCTCATAATCGCTTATATAAGACCATAAATATGCTGCGTTAATAGCCACCAATCTGGAGTTATTTCCATCAGATGTTTTTTTTTTCTTTTTGGGAATTACTTCGGTGCAGATGAATCATTTCAGCAAAATGAATCGTTCCTCATGTCTAGATTGATGTTGTTATTCTATGCTGCCTTAAAAAGATTATAGACAGATGATTGTGAGTGCAACTTTGACTAATTTGGAGCTATTCAGTCTTTCTAATGAGCTCACAAAGGACTAATAAATGTTTCTAATTTCTTAATATAGCATTCAAGACAAGTCAAAGAATCACTTTATTCACATATTGGGTTTAGAAATTGAATTCATGCTTTTGACGGTCGTTTTGTTGCGCCGCCATTGCTCGTCTTCCCGAGGGCATGCCGCGTTTTTCTTTTCACTCCTCCTTTCGGTTTTCATGCTTTAACGTCCAGGCAGAAAATCACATTGTGGGCTTTCTTCCTCGGTTGCCACGGTAACGCCGAGCATCACTTCGAGCAACCTTAATAACATTCCTGGTGAAGTAAAATGGTATCCTCTCCTGCCTCTTTTTCCACCTCCTCTTTTGATAGTTTCTGCACATTTCTTCCCCTGGCCTCTGGTGTTCTTTAATGTCTTTGTTTCCTGTTTGCCTCTAATTTTCTTTTCATTTTCCCGCTGCCCTCATGTTGTGTCATGCTTGTTTAGAACATCTCCTTTTTCATATCTGTATTTAATTCGGAGCGGAAAACCGCTAACCAGAGGAAATGACTTTGCGAAGGCTCGTCACTTTTATGAGAAATCTGTTGACTTTAACCAAATCATGTCAACATTTGAATTCTACAGACACAAACACGCTGAGATGGAGAGTGGACTAAAATATATATTTTAAGTAAGAGCTGAGTTACAATAGTGAAATGATTTAAAATTCTCTTAGAGAATATCAGATTTTGTCATAATCAGATTTTTTTAGATGCACCTGTAAAACCCAATAGAGTCCAAATTCAGTTCAGGTTGTCTATTTGGTTAGACAAATTGGATAAAACTACATTTAGTCCAATTTAATCCTTAATACAGTGATATTGCTCGACTATCATAAAAGTGCCAACTTTTTCAGCTCCTAAAAAGCTGGTATTACTTAGAGCCCTCTAATGTAGCTATTATGACTGGTTTGAGTTTTCACAAACACTTTAATTTTACTTGTTTTGTTTCCCTTGACCAAAAATAAACTTACTGTCATTTAACATTTTCATCAAAATTTTAATTAAACATCATTTAATATATATATAAAAATGAAAAGGACATGAATACTGATGTTCACGTAAGCACAAAATAATCACATAAAAGCCCCAAACAGGTCTTAATTGCAATTCTGGGCAGACTGTAGAACTGGACAGATTGCACAAAACACTGGTTGTTTATGGACTGATTTTACAGGTGCAACATTTTGCTCACTTCACCTTCAGGAAATGTTTGAAATTAGTTTTTCAGCACATCATATCAAGTACTGATTTTCCCGCAATTACATGCCTTGTCTCTCATCCTGTTAACAGTGAGACTACGAATACAGTCCAGTTGCTAATCACCAATGAAATGTTGGAACAGCTCAACCTTTCTATTTTACCTTCAGCAATTTTAAATTCTGGGTTGCAATACAACTTTTGCGCAGGAAAAAAATCCAGATTTATCATATGCAGTTTTTAATTTTTTTCCCCCCACATATGAAGTTTTATTCTTCTTTTAAATTACACAGAAAAAAAAAATCGAAAAGAAACTGTAATTATCCAACGTTTGTGAGGATTTTAGATTATTAAAAAAACAGCAGCTAGGAACAGAAAGTCTCAGAGCAGAGTAATGGGGCTGTCAGTACAGGCGCTTATTAAAACAGACTGAAAATTAGCAGTGTAATTTTAGAATCATGTAACTTTGTTCTCAGCGATCCAGCCAACAGTCCGCTGTGTGGGTAATTATATCTGACAAGCTTACACACAAAGAATGAGGGATAATTGGCTTTATGGATGGCTCATTGTCCTCAGCGTTGGCGCGTAGTTCATCCACCATGAAGTTCTGCGACAGCGATAAAAACAAAATGACATCCAACAATAATATCAGATCTATTACACATTCATAGTAAAAGCAACACTTTTACTATGAGGCAGTATTCTTTATGTTAGAATTTTACTGATGCTTTTCCAGGTTTTGGTCAGAGTTGGTCCAAAATTGCACTGAGGCCCAGAGCAGAATTTATTTTGCGGCTAACCTCCAGGTAAGATCGCCAGCCACTGCTGCCCCTTTGTTGGTATCGCCCTCATACTCATCCTCACCTAGTGCAAACATTGGTTTATAAGATAGTATTATCATGAAGCGCTATAACATTACTGATGATGGAAACGTTTAAGAAGAAGTACTTTTATTTTCATCCATCCAGGTCTAAACCCAACTCACAATACTTTTGTTTGATACTGTGTGTACAGTGGCCGAAACATCTCTATAGATTTTAGAGATCATTTTTTGTGGGATAACAAACAGCTGCCTGTCATTTTATGCATGCTGAGCCTAGTTAAAAAATTAGCTAGCTATAAAGTTATTGGATCTTCACAGTTGATCCTGAGTCAGAGTCAGGCCCCTTTCACAATGGGATAAAGAGCAAGCTACGCTGCACTACCACCACAACACATCTGAATGTTGTTGCCAGCCAATCAATATGGATTCTGCTCCAGGATGTTTCCTTTAGCTGGTCAAAGTCCTGATGGATGTGGCAGATTTCTGGACCTAAACCATCAGATTCAACCTTGCAGTGGAAGATGCATCTTTCTTTTTATTTTATCAACTTACCTACAGCTTGAGAAGAGGTGAAAGAGAAAAGGACCGATCATGTCAATATTTATAACCAAGGGGCATTCTTTGGAAAGTGCAGGTCAAAGGAAATGACCTGCAAACTGCACAGTCTGTGTTCTAGTCACTGATAACAAGGCGCAGCACTAAAAGCAGAAGAGGTTCTTTTAGGACTGACTCTATGAAGCTATATTCCAAATCTGCTTTCACATTTCCCCCCCTTGTCTCTGCTAATAAAAATGCCTGACCTTTTTCTTTGACGCCCGAGAGGAATCATCATGTGGACCTCACACGAAAGTTGTTATCAGCGAAACACAAAGTGAAACTGTTCCCTCCTAATCCCTTCATCTTTTTCCTGGTCACCTCTTCATATCCCTCCACCGCTCCGGTCCTCCTTCCCTCCACAGGGGCCCAATAGTTCCTCTCTGGCTGCCTCTAATTGACAGCGGACCATTAAAAAGCCATCGGAGACGTTTCCCTCTCGATGTTTACGACATTAGCCAGAAAAAAATGTGTTCTTTATTCCTTCGCACTTCAAACTAGTTGACCAGGTGAAGTGGGGAAGAGGAAAGTTTAGTCCTTGTTTGTTCTTATTGGACACCGATTCCTCTTTTAATGACCAATAAAATAACCGAGAGGCGTAGTGTTTGGTTTTTGTGGCCGGCGAGATTAAAGTTTTCTTAATCTGCACCAGTGATGAGATGTTGCTTTCGTAAAAATGTGACGTACCGACAGCAGCAGAAGGTTACGTTTCAAAAAAAGTTGCGTTATTTTGGCCCGACTTCCCAGATTACTAAATAATTTGCATGTCTCCATTTTTTTCTGATGTTCGGATTTGAAAGGTAGAACCGTTACACAACATGAACTGCTTTAGACGTGTGCAGTGCAGAGGGCATGTGTTTAAAACATGCTGTCAAAGGGAAGGTGATGCCCAAAGTTGAAACCATTTAATTTTAACCAGGTCATGAAGAAGGTTTTGCTTTACCCAGCGGAGAATCACCTTGATGTGAAAAATGTCTGCACCTGCCAATCTGGACTCAAGGTTTGGACTATTTGGTGCAGCATGACATCGCTTGAATCTTTGTGTGTATTGATGTACTCATTATTTCCAATTGAGTACCACTTTGAAGATATTTTTAATGTGACAAATGTTTGCGGTTTAATTTTTTTTTCCAACCTCATGACTGGTCCAGAAGTCGACAAACTCACATCTGACAATTCTGCTCAAAGGTTTTTTGTCATTATTATTTTTGTTTTGTCATCGGCTGCATGATTTTCTTCTCAGAAGTAGATAGGACACAATGCGAAAGGAAGAAAATGACTCAACATGCAGCAGATGAAGTGAAAGGTTATAGTCTTCATATAGAGAGAAGTTACACTGGTTGCCATCGTACCCCAAACAAAGGATGAGTTTCTGGGAAGTCCACCATGACAATAAATATTCAAATGAAACATCGATACCATGTCTTCATGGATGTATTGAACCTCTCAGACTTCAATTAAAGTGAGCTGTAAAATGTCCTGCTGCTGTCAGACTTAAAAATTCATTGCCCCCAAAATCTATAAAACAAAACTTTCTATATATATATATATCTTAGACTCCAAACAAGCTTTTCTTTTTTCTTTTCTTCGCTTTTGGCTTCAGCAGGTTCAGAAAATAGACTCTTATTTTTTTTTTTTTTTGCTGTTTTGTTTTGCTTTCCAGCATCAGAATTCAAACTCCTCGACCAACTTTCTTGTTTTTATTATTTGCTTTCACGCATTGTTCTGTTCGGCCTCGTTTCACACAGCCCTCCATCAATAGAGCCGAGATTGATTCAGCAAAAGCAGCATCATAGAGGCGAGTAGCTTTTCTCTGTCGATAGTTGTGTGAGGTTTTTCCTCCCTCTTTTTTCTTTTTTTTTTTAAAGCTCTTTGCATCTTTTCTCTAATGCACCTGAGTGCCTCACTGAACAGCTACTTGGATCATTTGGGCCACAAAAGCCATTCTGAAGAATCCATTCACTCTCTTTGTCGGTCTTGTGAGGGCTTTGTGTGTTGCTGAAAAGATAGAGGGACTAGGGGGGACTGGAAAAAGGAACGTGATGTTCATCGCTTGTCGTGTTTGAGACAAAATACAACTCTGGATCCATTGCCGTTCCGCACTTTACAGATTGGCCTCATTTCGGCTTCATGACTCTCCTCTGAAGAAGTGTCCAGCCTCCCGAGAGCCGAGGTGCCGTCTTGCTGCAGCTCCGACCGTTAACCCTGCAGAAATCGACTGCCAGGACGATTTGATGAGCTCAGACCTGAGAGAAGCGCAGGAGGAAAGGGAGACTACGATCTCTGAAGGTCAAAGATTTGAGATTGGAAGCTGCTAAAATAAGTTTTTTACTTTTTTTACATGAAGACAGAAATTTTTTGTACATTGACTGTAACCAGAGAAGCAACAGTACTACACGTATTGCTTTTTACAATGGCTCCGTAGAACGTTAACTCCCTTACAGTGTACAGATAAGCTGGTTTGGAATATACCAAACATGGATGAATACCTTTAGTAAAGGTTGTGGTCATTTTCAAAGACATTGATCACAGTTTGTTCACTTCTTTGTCTCCTCTGGTTTTTTTGAGAAATGAACACAGGTCCTTGGAGAGTTTTGTGACACAAATCAATTTTTTTTATTCAATTTGAGCCAACTTCTGCTCTTCAGCGCTAGGTCAAACTCGGTATGTCACATTCTTAAGGAAGCTTTAACCTAACTCTTCATCCATGACAGCTTCCTTCAGTATAACAGCTTCCCCTGTGCTAAAATAAATTTAGCTGATCAGTGAATTTGTATTTTATATAGGAATTTAAATTATTATTATTATTTATTTTTTTTTTTACATTAAATTAGCATGGATCTGTTTCCACTTCTGCCATAAACCCCACTAAAGCTGTCATGTATTAACACTATTTTTGTTCAGTTTTAGACACATAATCTGTCCAAATCTATTTTGCTCGATAAAATCTCTACAGCAGGCAGCTGGAACTTAAAAATGTAATTTAAATCATAAAAAAAAAATGTCTGTGAGTAAAAATGTTGCAAACAAACTTGAACAAAGTTCATCCAGATTTGATTCTGCTCTCCCTCATGTGTTTCTCTCAGTCTGACCCGTTTTTCTCTTGGGCCTCCAGGCCCTGACTCAGCACAAACCGACACTCACAATTAGCTCCGTTTAAGATAATCATGATGTTTGCACGCTTATAAGTAAATACACTGGATTGGAGTTGATGTCGCTTTGCTAGTCAAGGCATATGAAATGCTTCTCATGCAGCAATACATCGTTACGATCCTTCTCTGGATGTTATCTGCTCTCCACTACAACATGTCCACTTGGATACTGAGTCTTTTCTCTGGTGTGTTCACTGACAGTCTGTAACATAAATGTATAAGTACCGCTATATACATAAGAGTAATCATATTGGGAAAATGTATAGGGGAACGTATTCATGTAGGATTGACTCAGAACGCTAGAAGAGCAAGCTTAGCATCAGTCTGAATTTCTGCGAGAAAAGAATTTAAGTCAGAAATTCTGATAAAACTGGGATTCTGTCTGAATGCAGAATGGCTCTCAGCTGTTCTGCTGCTTTGTGTCTCTGCAGGCTCACAGGTGATGCTGAGCTACTTCCTTTGACCCCCGTCAGTCTGAGGCTTTGCTCTGTAGGAGTAAAAGAGTCTCCGTCCTTGAGGGAGAAAAAAAAACAACTTTAAAACTCCTCACAGCTCTGTATCAGCTGGGAGGCGCAGAAGGTCGGCTTCTGCAGGTCTGCACCCATTAAACAAAACTTGAAAGCTAAGGTCGCGTGACCCAGATCTGGGGGCACGTGTTGGGTTTTCTTAGCCATCTGTCTGCACGGCAGCTTCAGTCGGCTCTGACTTTGAAAATCAATCTAAAATCCCCAGAGAGGCTGAATAACACACAGATATGACTGATTATTATGTTATTACTGTAACACTCAAGGAGCTGCATTACAACCTTAGCGCCTCTAAGCTAATTTAAGACCATATTTATCTCGATTAGGCACATCCTTGTTAATTATTTCTGATTAAAGATGTACAATTGGTAAAGTGAAAGGGACATTTATTTTTTTTTGTAGAAAATGTTAAGACAAAATTTCTTACGACCTATAGTCAGAAAACGATATTCCTCACGTTATTAATGTCGTCCTTTGTGTTATAAAAAATCTACCATTCCCAGCATATTTTACATTTTAATACATTGCTCAATTGTCAGTATTTTTTTAGCCAGAGTTACTAAGAACCGTAGTTGATGGCTAAAAAGCCACATGCAGTTTCAACGCTACAGTTTGCAGATCCCTGACCTGTGTAAATCCTCTGAACGTACTCCGTTATTATATTCTGCTGAGCTCCAGACATTACAGTAAGATCTATGGGACGTTTCTGGGAAAACTATTAAACTGCAGTTTTGGAGGACAATTCATCCATCGGAACGTGGTAGAAAGTAAAAAGACATGCTAATAAATTTAGTTAAATATTGCTTTCATTTTTTTCCGTGAACAAGCTAATGAGTGAAAAGTCATATTTCAGTATTAGGTGTACAAGAGGGCACCAACAAGGGTAGACTCTTCAAAATAGCCTGAAGAGTTTCCCCTTGAGGAGGAGGCAGAGCTTTGCTGTGCTTCCTCAGTTTCCAGTCTTGTCATCCTCATAACATCCACTCAAATTTGTAAAAAATAAAAAAATAGTTATGTCACACTTAAAATCCCCCAGATTGCGTTCAAAAGTTTACCTTTCAGAAAGACCAAAAGAGAGAGAGAGATTTCTTTCTTTTCTTTCATTAAGTCAAATCTATAATGACATGCTGTGAACATTCATTCTGAGTTTACTTTGTTTATGCTGTTATGTTTCTTTCCTTTTATTTATCATTGAGATCAATTAGTGTGATTGCTAATAACATGATGGCGTGATTAGGTCCAATATAATCATTCAAATTCCAAATGAAGTGCCAATATTGTGATTGACAGAAAATAATTTTTTTTACAACGCATGCCTCTGATTCCTCTTTATGAAGAATGCAATTAAGGCCCACTGAAAGCAAATTATCTCTCGGATTATTGGTAGATTTATAGACGGATGAGAAATGATGTTTAATTAATGAGACTGATTAGATTTTCACTATACAACAATCTGCTGTTTACGACGCCATCAAAACTTCTTGGCACAGACTGGATGTCCGACAGCGCTTCTGAATTTAGGTAAAACTAAGACCGCTGAGATTTCTTGTGTCGAAAAGACTTTCTGTTCAAACCAAAGCAATCTAATGTTGAGGTAAGTGTTAGAAATCGTTTTGCTCGACGCTCCGTGAGAACAGAGCCTGCTTGCCACGGCCTGCTGCTGCAGCTTTGATAGCCCCGGCCTCCGTCCAGCAGCCAGTATGCGCAGCTGCCAGTGAGTCACGTCTGCAGTGGCTCAATCCAGGGCCCTCGAGCGCCCAAAGCAGACGTCACATCATTCGCTTCCTCCGGCTGCCAGCAGCGACTCTCTGGGCCGTTGAAGGAGAGAACAGGCCAGTTAATTAGCAAACACACCAACCGCCCGGTTCAACGGCCGCCGTCCTCCGCTCCGCCCCGAGGTCGGACTCTAATCAGTAGCCGCGTCTAGCCAGCCGATGTAAAACAGCGTTGTTCCCGTCGACACGAGGGGTTTCCGGTTTCTCCCCCTGGAGGCCTGAGTTATGGCCCGCTGGAGGTTAATAAGAAACAACCATGCAAACATCGCCCTCCTCTCTCCTCCCTTTCACCTCCTCACTTCATTACCTGCCCAGTCTTCCTTGCTCTCCTCAGTCTCCTCCAGCATCTAATTTACGAGCCCAGACTCTGAGTCAGTCCTCCTTTGCTCCCTCCTCGCTCTGTTTGAAACAGCCTCTGGCTTTCCAACATGTTCCAGGTGAAATAAATTGACTCAGCCGCTGCCCTCTGCTCCCTCTCCTGCTCGGCTTTATCATATTATCAGCAGATGAAAACTAACAAATCACCCTGAGAGCTTAATATTAGCTGGTTAGGCTGAAACGTTGACCCACTGCTTTAAGGTTGCGGGGTCGATTCGGGTAATACATTCCTGTTTAATCAAACCCAAACCCAACCCTCTCACCCTCCCCCCGTACCACTTCCTTGGCATTCACTGAAAACAGGATCTGCTGCCTGTGTTGCAAAATGTTCCAAAGCGCTGAAGCACATCGGGATCAATCTGAAGTTGATTTATTGTGGCTTTATTTGCAGCGTTTCGATACTTTACTTTAGCTAGCGACTACCGTGTTTTGTGTTTTATTGACTGTCGAGATTTAACTCAGTGAAAAACTTTCCTGATATGTAATAATGCTAAACTCAGCAGCTGATAAATCTCTAATAAACTTTTGCCTCAGACTTAATAACATTGTTCACTTTTAACGGCTCGATTTTATTTCACCCTTGAAATAAAGTGACTAGAAAGCGTCGAGCGGCCTAGGACAGCGCTCTGCCGAGCCCCGCCCTGCTCCGGGGGGCTTTGAGCACAGCCTCGTCAATTTTATCACTCTGACATCAAACTGTTGGCTGATATTAGACCTTATCTTCAGAAGTTTTACCAAAGCCATGTTTAGCTTTAAGGAGATTGCCACTGAATGAATTCATAGGATGGTTTAGATTCATAGGATGGTTTAGACCAGGGTTGTCAAACCTAATTTGGGGCTCATCAAGATCTGGATGTTCTCAAGGGTGAGTTGTGCCATCATGTGTCTATAAAACCAATTAAAACTGTTAAAAATATTAACAAATAACTGTCTCTGCATTCAAGAAGTTCTTAAAATCAAATACTGAAGATCCTTTGGCATTGATCAGTCTCTCCAGGATTTTGCAGTTGTTTTTGTGATATTTTTTTGCTATCAAAATCACAGATTTTGTGGTGCTAGTTTAGAAATGTTTGCGAGGAATATGGGTGGGAGTGGGAGTGGGAGGGGGGTTAGCTGAGAAACTGACTTTTTCTTGCCATCAGTTGCAGAAAGTTGCTGCTTGCACGGGTTCGTCGTGGGCATGTGAGGTCGTTTTACCTGACTGATAATCTGCATGTGTAAAAATAGGCCGACAGCATGATAGATGACGGGCGTCAACGACGGCGAGAAATGAAAAGAAAGTTTAGTGATTGCCAGACCCTGATGAGTCCTCATCAATCTTATCAACACATACACACACGCACACACACCAAGCCTCGCCGTGGCTCCTTACCTGCCTGATGAGAGCGAGTAACGAAGGAAACACCCTCAAATAAAGATGAGTGACTGTGAACTCACACACCCACACACACACAGCAGCAACCAACAGCCATACTGGCTTTGTAATGGTAACAATCCAGTTTGTGGTTTTGTATTTTACTCATGCTCTAAACATTGTGGTCCCATCTGGTTTCTGAACATAATACAATGCAGTTTCAAAATATTTAGCCGAAGCTGGAAAATTGCAAAGTGTGAGCCCAGTTAAAAGCATATCTTTATCCCTAAAATGGACGTAATCCATATTTTGCTGAAATGTGTATATTTTAATTGAAATATCAAGAAACAATTACACTAAATCTAAAACATTTTAACTCCAACATACTTGAATCAAATGAAAATGATTTGCCAAACTTTATGGCATGCCGAAGCGGTAATTCAGTCACCTGATTAAACTATGTTGGAGCAGGAATATATCTAAAACAGGGTTGCCCAAAGTTGGTCCTCAAGGGCTGGTATCCTGCAGGTTTGAGTTTTCTCCCTGGTGGTAGTTGCTATACCATCTCAGCATTTTGATATTCGTAATGCTGACGAGCCATTACTTGATGAAACTAGGACGAGAACTAAAACGGGAGGCCAATCTAAAAGCTGTAGGGCGGTAGCTCTATAGGACTGGGGTTGGAGACCCCTGCTCTAAACCTCAGGTCAATGTTCTCGGCTGGAAAAGGGGAAGCGTTCTTTTCAGTTTGGGGTCACTCCCTGCCTCAAGTGGACACATTCGAGTTGTTCCTCAGTGATGGCAGGATGGAGGAGGAGATGGACAGACACACTGGTGGGTTAATTGCAGTAATGAGGACGTCCTTCATACGGTGGGGAGGACTCTGACTTAGAGATGAGGCCAGTAGCTCCTCTGGGCATTACATTAGGATTTCAGTGGCTTGCTTTTTCTGCTGTGGCATCAGTAATGTTTTCTATAGAGCTAACACTGCAAAAACACAAAATGTTACCAAGTATTTTTGGTCTAGTTTCTAGCGCAAATAAGTTGGTGCACTTAAAATAAGACAAACCTAATGTATCAGCAAGATAAAGTAGCTTGTTTTAAGTAAATAATTCAATAATATTAATTAAAAAGTACTAGGTCCATTGGCAGATTATTTCACTTATAGCAAGATATTTTTCACAATACTGCAATGTACTGGTGACCTGTCCAGGGTGTTCATCGCCTCTCCCCTGTTGACAGCTGGAGATAGGCACCAGCACCCCTTCTGACCCTAATGGGTTAAGGGTATAAGGACATGGATGGATGGATGGATGGATGGATGGATGGATGGATGGATGGATGGATGGATGGATGGATGGATGGATTTTTCCTTCATTACTTCATTATATGTGAAATAATCTGCCAATGGAACAAATTTTTAATCAGCATTAAAGTATTATATACTTCAAATAAGCTGCTGAAAAGCTACTTGCAAGTTAGTTTTGTCTCATTTCAAAGATACTAAGATATTTTGCACTAGAAACTAGACCAAAAATACTTGGTATGTTGTTCTGTTTTTGCAGTGAAAGATTATTAACCCAGTTATAATTCAGTCTCAATTCTCATTACTTGAATGGGAATTGCAATTGTGTTCTTTGGCTTTTACATTTAGACTGATGAACAAGCTGAAAAAGAAGCATAAACTTGAAAAGGCATCCTTCCTCTAATTATCAATATGAAGACCGGATCCCACAGAGCAAAACGACATGGATACTCCCGCCCAACCCGTTTCCCTTTTTCAATGCTTCATTAAAGCTCATTCCTGGTGAGCCGACTCCGTAAGCAAGGCTATCCATTCTACTCTCAGAGTTGGTAAATGTTAATGATGAGGTGCCGGCATGACACGATCTGTCGGTCTGCTGGGGCTCAGATGAAGGATGGGGGAGCAAAGGAGAAGGCAAAATGCAAGCCTGCAAAGTCACTTCATCACCAGATTAGACCTGCTTCTCCAGAGTGAGTTTCTGGGTCATTAGGAAACATAATGTGTTACCTCCCAAAGTGTTTGCCAGCAAAAATGTACAACTGACAAACATGACTTGGTTTTGAGTGTAATCTGACCACTGTAAGCGTCACCTATTTGAAGTTAGAGTCTGCTTTAGGGTGGGATTATAGTGGTTTTAAGGAGGTATATTCAAGCTTAAAATTTAAGCTGTATAGACCTTTTTAGTGACAAGTGATGAAGCTTTGGGTTATTGACATAACTGGATCTAAACCCAGAGAATTCAACAATCAGAATTTGCAAACTATTTGCAAATCTTAGAGTCTAGGACTACCTCAGTCACTGAATCAGAATATTTAGAGAAGAGTGGATGCCGAGCCTTAGTATTTCTGGAAAGTGGTGCTAGAAAACAGCTGTGCCCAGATTCCTAGTCAAGGAGGAGACTGCCCAGCCAGTAGAGAGGGGGCAAAAGACCAAGAAATCGTTGTTTTCCAAAAGTAAAGCAATTTTTTTGGATGTCAGTGAGTGAAATAAATATTGAGTCTCTTACAACCTAACTTAAAATTTGACCCCTATTGATGTGTCATATGGCACACAAATCAGTCAGCTCTCTATGTACAAGAAGTGCAACAGTAACACCAGGGACAAGACATCAGATCTGCACATAGCTCAAAGACCATCGACAAAAAGCTTGCTGATGATGACAGCTGTTCGTGGGCTTTTTGAGAAAATAAAAAAAATTTAAAAATTACCATCAATACCCATCAGTCATCTCTGTGAAGCAGGATATCAGTTCATAGTGTGAGGATGAAGCTCGCAACTACGCAACAGGAGCTCGTTAATGATCCTAAAGCAATTGGGACCTCAGGCACCAGAACGCCACGTAATGCTGTAATGGAGCCCCCTGCTACAGAGCACATTAATAAACCTATTTTGGGGTTTGCTGTGCAACATCTAAAAGATTTAGAGAACGTTTGGGTGTAAGTGCAGTAGTATAGACTCTGTCGAATTGGGGAGATACAGAAGTTGAGTCATTATAGTGTGAGGATGTTTTTCTTTTCTGCATTTTCAGAGTCATGTATCATGCTGGATGAGAATCTTCCTCCCTCAGCCTGAAACACAGAACATGGGTGACGGATGGGTCTTCCAGTGTGACTACAACTCAAGAAATACTGCTAAGACAAAAAGGCATGTCTAAGGGATTACACTGAGGGTAATGGAGTGGCCTCGTCAGTCTGCATACGCCAGTCTATAGAGGGAGCTGAAGGTTTTCAAGCAGGAGCCAAAAGACCGAAATTGAAGAGCTTCTGTTTGAGGAGTGGGGCCAAAATCTTGCATCATTCCACTCAACATCCAGCTTCTGAAGTCACAAGGGAGCCATCAGGCAGGTCATCCTCCATCTGTGACAAACTAGCACAGATGGAGCATGCACATCCGCCCTTACATTCCTCCTGCTCTTTCCACATTTAACGCAGTCCAGGTATGGACACGGAAGTGTAGCGTTATTTGTTTTTCAGGCTTTTTCTAGGAATGAGAAATCTAATATTACCTAGACGCCATAAAGCCTGCAGAACATATGAACACATAAGTTGATTCAGAAGAGATTTAGGAGAAAAATCCTGTCAAACAAAATAAAATGTGAACTGATCCTGTCGGTTTGTGCACCATTAGGAAAAACACTGGCACAGCATGTAATATAATGGTTTCATCCTGAATCTTTATGCTTTTTAGCCTTAGACTTAGTTGGAAATCCGAGCAGATAACCCTTCCTCGTCTGACTTGTATTATCCAGTAAAATGAAAGTAAAGTAATAAGGGAATGTGCACTTTTCTATGAAAGGGGATCTTTAATATTCAGAGCCTTTCATTCCCGTCTAACCCCCCCGTGACGGCTCTCTGCGCAGCTGATCTAAACCTTTCATCTAACTTTATCTGATCATTTCGTCTCCAGAGAGTCTCCTGTCCAAAGTCTTCAAGAACTTTTTTTTTCTCTTTTCCTTTTAGGGAACTTTCTTACTGATGGGGCTAGATGGGTCTTTTCTGCAGTAGAATGTAAAGTGGCTGAGGAGCTCTAAATATATTTACCTTAAGGCAAAATAAAATGTCTGAAATGTTGACAGCGAATCCAAGACAGATTCAGTGAAATAAAGACACGGTTTTACACTGAGCAGAAAATCCAATGCAACAGTTTTGGAAACTTAAGAAGATACGTTCTTGTGTCAGAAGTATGAAGACTCTTGCAGTGTATGAAATAAAACAACTTTAACACTTTGTGAAAGGACTCCAGAAAGAGAAAATGATCTGGTGTTTTTCCTAAGTACGTGATTCTTTTTTTCAATTGGATGATGATCTGCAGTATGGTAAAAGCAACACGTGGGCATATTTAGTTTGAAGTAAAGCATCCTACTATCATAATATGTCAAAACACAGGAAACTGGTTTTATTTGAACCAACTGTTTCCATTACTCTGTAGTCAAATTCCAACAGTGGTTTCACTAATATTGGAGTCAGGTGTGCTGAAGGAGAGAGACATCTAAAAGTTGCAGGACTTCGACTCCTGAGGACTGAAGTTTGTGACCACTGCTTTAAATCAAGGTTGAAAACCTACTTGTTCAGAGTTGTCATTGATCAATCACTGGAACATTGAGATTTGATGATTATTCTCAGTGATTTTGATGGCTTGTTCCACAAACCGCTATATCTCTATCATGCAAAGCACTTTCAACTGCCTTGTTTCTGCAATATCATACAGATAAACTTCATTTAACTTACATTTTTTTTTAAAATAATGAGCCCCATTCATAAATTGCAACCTAACGTAAAGGGCAAAACAGATTAGAAAAACCTTTGTTGTGAATTGGAGCAAAATTAATAAACTGAATTCAACCACTGGGTTAGTTCTGGAGCTTGTTTATCTAATCATAGTAGCAGAAGCTGTGACTAGCACACATTCAGCCATATTTTACATTTGGCAATGTAGTGGCTGACTCAAACAATTAAAAGCAAAGATGAATGAATGTAAACAAAGCCAAGCAAAGAAGTTCCTTAATTATTGTCAACTTGTATTATATATCATCCACGGCTTTGTTTCACCCCTTTAATATGTCTCAAACATACAACTCGGAAGCATTGATTGTTTGACTTTAATCAACAGCGGTATAATTATGGCCTCTACAGAGCAAACAAAGCTAATCCATTGCGTGGCCTACACTCTGGAACATGTTTATTAATGAGGACTGTAATACTGGCAGACTGGCCGCTGTGGCTGCTTTCCTTCTTCCATCTGATGGTATTGATATCTCATTACTCCATCTCTATCAAGCAGACCGTATGCTGATAAATGAGTCCCACATGCAGAGACGCAGCCAAAGGTTTGCAGAGTTAAGCGGAAGTCTGATTACTAGTTCAGGACGGTGGTGATTAGGTGTCACACAGGAACATGCATTCTTTCAGAGTTGAGTATCGTATTTTACCCGCTGCTGTCCATGCCTGGAGGAATCATTTTTCACTTTTTGCTTGGTATCCTTTGGCCATTGGACTGGTCAATTGTACAAGTCAGCTTAATTTTTCTGCTGTTGATAAAAAGATGAACATGTAAGTTATGCCCTCCTACGAAAGGTTGGTGCTAGTGACTACCAGTTATTTGTGCTTTAACCACAGTAACTTTCAGCCTGTTGCTTCAATCTATCTTGGTTTTAACTTTGATCTGCTGGAGAGGAAAGAACCACTTGTCAAGAGCAAAGAAGGAGACTAATTCATTGAGACCAAAAACCAATTTAAACAATCCAAGTGCAACTCTTATAACTCCTGAGTTGGTTGTGCTTTGGAGGCACCTAATTCAAATCAAGTATTGGAGAGACTCAACATGAACAAGTCTGGATCAGCAAGAGAGCAAAATGATTATTGAACGCCTTAAAAATAGTACTCAGGCGTACAATTGAGTAGTTGTACTTGTAAACAGATTAAAAAAAATGTTTTGGTTGAATTGCCAGTTAAACATCCTGTTAGATGTCTTGAGATGCAGCTTAAATTTTTCCATATCATGTTCTTCTGTGATGATGCCCTCCATTTTGCATAAGAACCACACTTACACAAACTTACACAAGATGCCACTGTCACCTTTGCAGGCTTCACACAAGAAAGTATTGCTTGTGGTATTGCTTCAAAAAACATCCATAATTGTGCCTCATGGCTTCCCCAAATAACTAGGCAGAGTATTCTTATTGTTTTTAAAATTCAGAATTTTTAAAATAGTGATAGATATTCTCTGAAAATTCTCATAATATCCTGGCGTTTAGCAGGTAGAAATAATTTGGGTAATCCCAATTATGTTGAGAACAATTCTGGTCTAATCTGGATGGAGGACTGAAGCCCCTCCAAAACTTTGCAGCATTTTCTAACATTGTTGTCGTGACCCGGGGCATTTAAATAATTGACTCTGTTACCATGGTAGCCCCCCCCCCCCCACTTCCTGGTCATTGTTATTCTGGTATAATGTGTTTTTTGTAAAAAAGGTGCTCTATATCTCTGCAAAGCCTCCACCAGCAGCAAAATCTTCTTGTTGTGTTCAAGCATTTCCTCTATTTTTCCAGTGAGCAAATTGTTTTTAAATGCACTGTCTCTTCCTCTTATTGCTTTTTTAATACTGTGTTTGTGAGCCTTTATTCCACTTGTCGTTTTGTGCTGATGAATCCCATTACTTCTGCTGGTTCTGCGAGGGCCTAATTTCCCTGCGGGGATCACTCAGGTTTCATCTCGTCTCATCTAAGGAGCCGCGTTGCTGCGAGCTGGGGCTACAACACGGCTGCTATCGTGCAGGTGACCTACTGTAGCTGCTTGTTCGCCAATGCGGTAATTGTGCAAACTGCACAATTTCTCATTTAAGCAACGATTAACCCTTTGGATCCGTTGTTATCGCTTCTGTAGTAACACACCATAGCTTCTGTATTTACTGGTGTGCACCACCTTCCTGCATTTATGGATTTACTGATAAGTGCTTGCAAGTTGTAGTTGTTGTATCATTCGCTAGCTAGAACTACAGTAGCGTTACCAAAGGCTTGGTAAGGTTTTAAAATTGCAGGCAATATTAAGGGTTGCTGTATGTCAAAAACTTAAATTATAAATCCCACTTTTAAAATTGGAGGAACACTCTGTCCAGTAACTCCATTGATACTCCTCCTGATGCTGGTTGTTTCCTTCTTGCCCTCGTATGCAGAGGCAGAGCTCTCTGTAAGTGCAAAAGTGTTTTAAAAAAAAAATTAAGTTGAAAGCAGCTCTGCAGAACAAACCTGGCTGGAAGTGTAATAATGTAGACTCTCCTCCAGTCACGAGAGCAGCCATCCAGGTCTGATGCAAATCAACTGGGAGACAAAAGCAGCTGAGTTGAATTTAGATTCTGTAATTTCTCCCGACATTAAAGCCCAAATGCACCAGAGTGAGTGAGAGCTGCTGGTGATTAGATATTAACACAGATTGTGTTTCCAATCTCCGGACCTCACGGCCCCTGACCCCCGCTGGTTGTCAGTCCAGCTGTCTAATCAGAGGCGGATTAATTATGGAGCTGGCAGGTAATTTATATGAACAGCAGGAACTAAAGTGGACATGTTTATTTAATTTTTTTTTCTAATCTATTTCTGATAAACGTATCTGTCTGAAAGCAGTAAAAAGACAAACTCGGTGAAGGATTAACGAGGTGCTACCTGATGACGGTGATCGGTCCTCCAATAGGGTGTAAAAAAATACAAAATCCTACTGAAATGAAACAAGAGAAAAACATTTCTGAATTCAGATTTGGGAATTGCGTTACATCAGTTACTTACATTTGCAGTTGTCGTTTAAACCTGTATCAAAATACAAATTATTCAAAGTTCAAGTTATGCTTTTCTGCAACTGTAACTACACTTTCTGCAATCAGCAGCCCATACTTGACATAAACTAGATGAATTATCCTTTTTTTTAATTTACGGTATCTGTGGTATTTTCAAAATTTGTGTCTACTTTTTTTTTTGTTAATGGTATTTGTTCACGCTTGTCTTCTTTTGACTACTGGAGGTCGTCTCCTTTCAGTGCCATACAGTTATTAATAGATTTTTTCTTCTAAGTATCCGTGGTTGGATTCACAGGTCTTCTAACCAAAGTTTATTATGTCTGTTAGACTTTTGAAAAGGTCGAGGTTTTACAACAACTGATGCAGTTCAAACTTAAAGGGATGGTGTTATGCATTTTCCATACACATAATTCTGTTTCATAGCACAATCAAGTAGCAATGTTACCTTCAGTAATCATAGAAAAGCTGTATATATCAAACACAACTTAAAAGAAATTTGACTTCCCAGTTTGACACCTTGAAATTGGCATCTGTCTCTTTAAGAAGCCCCTCCTGTAAAGTAAACTCCTTTCTTTAATGAGGCAAACCTGTAGAACCCTTTTTACATTTTGAATCTACAATATTATACAAATTCCTTTCCAACAAACAATTTGACTATTTTACTCATTTAATTAAACTATTGCAGTATTTTCCTTTTTTTCCCTTATTTTTTTGGCCCACAAGTCATTTTGACTGGACGATTTTGGCCCATGTGACAAAAAATCTGGACACCCCGGAATTAAGTAGTTCCCCCACCGACCCTTTAAGAGAAAAACACACACAGACGCATACACACTCGTTTTCAGATGGCCTTTTTATGTAAAAAGGCCATCTGAAAACAACAGTACATAAAGAATAAATAAATTATTGACTACAAGCTGTTTTACTTCATTGTTCACACCTTTTGATTTTTTTGTATCTTGCTGAGGTACAATCTGTCCCCTTTGTGGTTTTACAAATACTGCTTTAAAAATACAACTTATCATATAGGCTACTTAAAAAAAAAAAGCGAAGTGCAATTGTATGCCCAACATGCCGTACAATAATTGCATTCACTTATACTGTCAAATGTACTGATGCTCTACTGGGTGTTTTGTGTTTCCCTACTCATCACGTCCGCTCTCTATTTTTTTTCCTTTTTCTTTCTTGTTATTTTCTGTTGTATTTGTACTTGTTTTAGATTGTTTTTCACCTGAGGATTTGTGTCAAACCTTTTTTTTTTCCTTTTGGTGTTCTTTTTGTCTCTTCTGTTTGTATTGCTGCTTTGAGGTTTTCTTAATTCTTTGCAGGGATTTATTTATTTTTTTTTAAGTTTTTTCTCTCTCACGATTAAGTGATTTTGTTTGGATTTTATTTTCCTGTTTCTCTCATCTACATTTACTTGCCCCTCTTGAAGGCCATCTTTTGTTTCTGTGGCAACCTTGCTATTCGTTGCTTGTTCCACTCATTCTTTATGGTTTCTGCATGTCTTTTACAAGCTTTTTTGTTTGTTTCCCGTTGTAGTGCTTACGGCTTGCCAGAAGGAGGGTTAAAGAAGCACTTTCTGAACCCAAATAGTAATGTGTAAATGTTAAATTATGACATGTTTCCACTTATCCTTTGATACTGCGTTTATGCCCTGCAGTCGTATTTGTGCAGCTGTTTGCACGTGTTTTATTAATTCGGGCATCTTAACGCCTCAGGAAGCGTTGCAAACATGATCAGTGATTCACTGCCTCCAATTAGTCTGGAAAATGTTGACACTTCACTGGCAGACAGTGAGTTGACTAATGATTTACACGTCATTTTGTCAATAAAGGTAATTATGTGCAGCAGATTGTCATTTATTAATACCTTTCAGGGATAATGAAAGAAGTGTGTCACGGGTGAGAAATGGAAAGTTTAATCAAATTTCATCAAAACGCCACCTGCTTTAAGATGCGGCAATATTTTTGTTTTATTCATGCAGCTGTTAATTTGTTGATTGTGTTTCTTTGCCCCTTTGCAACATGGAAGAAAAAAATGGGAAAACATGGTTTTGCATATGAATCCCATTCTGTAGAGGTATTTTGTGACCCCAAACTTAAAAACACCAGACTAAATATTAAAATGATGGTTGACATTACACAGTTCTTTGAAAAATATACATCAATGTATGATGATAATTGCTTCAGCAAGTAAATACAATCATTCTGTGATGCGTCTCTGAAAAATCTTTTAATAGGATTGGACAGCCAGCCATTCTTGGACATTGGAGTTTGCTTTAAATTTAGGTTTATTAAAATAAACAGATAAGGATACTCCAAAGCATTACTTTTTCCAGATATTTATTTTCCAGCTGACTTGAAGAATCTAACTTGGAGTGGTTTAGAGTGACGTTAGTCAAAGGCTGAGCAACACTGAAAGGTGTTGCTTAAGTTTAATGCCAATAAAGACCCAAGCAGTGGATTTAATTCAGTGTTAATAATGCTTTCTAATTATTTGTACCTGTCTGTGATGTGAATGTGTTGAGGCTCCTTCGAAGCTTTGGTGATCGAGTGTTTTCATTCAGCGAGGCAAGTAGTTTCTCAAGGTAACTCAGTAGATCCTTTGTTTTCACGCTTTTAAAAACACTCTACTAGATACAACAGAATGCGTCAAGTGTACGCCTTTATGTAATAGTGCATGTCAAAAAATTTGAATATTGCATAAAAGTTCAATATTTACCGGTAGTCATCCCAGAAAGTGAAATAGAGGAAAATATTTCAAGCTTTACTTTTCCCATGATTGTGCAGCTTACTGATCCAAAATAAGAGACTGTTATAGGTTACTTTGACCTTTTTGGGTAAATTAACTCGTTAGCGTGCAACACCATGAGATTCACCATATTATAATTTTACTAGACACTGATTTCTTTCTTTTAATTTTCCATAAGCAATAATCATCAAAATTTCAAAATTACAATAAACAGATACCACTCTGTGGGATTATTCTATGAGTCTTGCTTTCTGAGATGACTGGCAAGAAATATTACATTTTTACATAATATAAAAATTTTTGAGATGTACTAGTAGTAGTTTATTTAACTCACTAAACTAACTGACATCCTGACAAATACTTAACAGCACTTTACAAGAAACATTGTGCAGTTTTAATAGTCAACTCTTTTGTTTTGCTTGGCTGTCAGTTTTTAGTGCAACACTGCTTTTCCCCAGACAGATTAACCCTCAGCCTGGCAGTAAATGTGATGTTACAGTATTTGAGAAAAATGTCATTATTAGACAAGCCGCTGGGCCAAATTTTTTTTTTCTGACTTGTAGTTGGAAAATAATTAAGTTTGCCTTTTGGAAGCATTAGAATGGAATTAATCTGTTTGCAAACACTGAAACTCTGTGGAAATCTGGTTTTGTGATTTACAAACAAAAGGGTCTAAAAATGCAGCATGAAAATGTGACGTTGCACTGAAGTCAGATGAGCGCTGAACTCCGATATGGACTTCTGAGTCGGATCAACAGCTGAAAGGGTTCAGCATTAAAGCCGCTTAAGAGAATCTAGGTTAAGTGTTTTTTCTTTTTTTGTTAGTGTTGCTGAAAGAGCTGGAGTTTTATGTAAGTATTTTCCAGATCTGGATACATACAGGAAATCTAAAGTAGTGTAACAACAAATACTTGTTATTTCAAGCTTTATTAATTTTATCCAAATGCCAATATGTTGTCATATACACATATCAGTCAAGTTGTGAACTTTTGCATTTACTCTTGAGTAATTTAAAAAAAGAAAAGAAAAAGGAACTTAGCCCTAAATATACAATAACTATGTTACAGTTCAGCTCGCTGTGCTTGGACTTTACTGTCCTCTTCTCTGAGTTCCCTGTCGTTTTGATCTTTCAATCAGGCTTTGGCTTCATTACTTTTATCAGTGAGTGTGTTGGTGCAATTAGTCGCCTTCCTTGCATGACAAATGGTATCCATCGGTTCGCTGGTGCAGAGGGGGAAACCTCCTGCAGGCCGATTTAACATCCAGTCAGCACTCCACAATGAGGAAAAATTCCACTTTTCGGGTAGAAAGCGCACGTCTGTGCACGCAACTCGCCCCACACACACACACGAGGCATGGCTTCTTTTATTTAGGGAGGCCAATCAATTTAGAGTAAGAGCAACGGGAGCGTGAAGTTTGATCTCTCTTTGGGAGTCGGCTGTTGTAATTTGTTCACGGAGGAGGAAATGTGCGGCTGAGTTTGAAGTCCGAGTTTAATTTGAGTTCAGTAGGCCATTTTCCTTTTTTAAACGAATCGTCAATTAAAATGCTGATTTAATATTTTCTGAGAGGTTGGCTCTGCTCTCTGTATTTCTGTTGAAATAGTAAAGGAGCAATAAGAGTGCTTTTTTTGTATTGGTAATTGGTAACTTGAGGTGCTTGCTTTAGTGTTTTTACAAAAGGACTGATGGGAATTGGATATGATAATCTACACACTTTTCCTAGTTCATCTACTACTGCCACAAAGCTATACAGATGTAAAAAAATATATATATCTATGAAAAACCCTTAAAAGCATTTTCATTTAAACAAAATAAATTGTTTTTGTAGTTTATGCAAATTAGCAAACTTGACGGACAAATATCATTTTCTGAAGACAAAAACGAAGAGCCTGAACTCCTTAAAGCAACTTTTTATTGAACAAGAGTCTCCCATTTTCACAACATTCTCATCCCACTGCAGGAAGCTCAGCTCTGCAGGATGCATCAGTTTTTTCTCTATCTTTTATTCAGTTTTTGACCCTAAAGTTTCTGTTAGCAGAATTATTTTTTTTTTTATGTAACTGACCAATGTTGCCAGATGCTCTCCTTGTGTAGAATTGGAAAAAATGTGGGGACATTCATTATGGACTTGCAGCTCTAACTACAGCAAAAGCTCGTTCTGCAAAGCATTGACTCAGGAGACATGAATTCAAATGTCCACACATAAAACAAGCAAACAATAAAAATAAGAAAGACATTTTTCTGCCACATGTTCATTACTTTGTCCCAAATAAATCACATGTTGTAAATTACATACAAGTTCCAGGGTTGTGAATATCTTTACAAGGCTCTGCATAAATCTCATGGCACCTTCAGTCATGGAAAAATCTTGCGTATAATAACAGGCCACGCTAGAGGTGATGGTGTAATTTCCCAGCTGGCTGCAGAAATCAATAAAAAATCGATGAATGCCCACAGTAAAACTCTTCCTCCCTTGTGAGAAATAAAAAAATTTAAAAAATAAACTTGTTTTGCCCTTCAGCAAGGTTTTCCTCTCTTGTTCCTCAGAGGTCAGAGGTGACTGAAAAGACCGAACGCTTCATAAACCGAGCTGCGGCGATCCTGCAAATGAAACCTTGCCTCCATCACTCTGGGTTAATTTGAAACACATCATGTCATACAAAATAACGCTTTGCGTCTTTTCTTTTTCTTCCCCCCAGGGTGTGACTAGTCTTTCTTTTAAGTTGTTTTCACAGATTCATTCTTTGGTATTTAACTTTGCTCGCACTTGTTTTTTTTATTACCGTAATTTCCGGACTATAAACCGCTACTTTTGTCACAAGCTTTCGACCCTGCGACTTATACAATGATGCGGCTTATTTATGCATTTTTTGTAACGGCCGCCAGGGGGCGCTCGAGCAGAAAAACTAAGAGTGAGACAAGGGGAATGTGTCGAGGAAGACGCAAATTTAATGTAACTTAACACGTCTCACTGCTCAGGAGGAAGATGAAGACGGCTCTCAGTGACTTTTACAGGTATGTTTTTTACCACCCCTGTTAGAGCTGTGCTACCGTGTTGCTGTTGTGTTACTGCCGCGTCACAGGCACTGTTTGGAAAGAAAAGCTAAGGTATATTACTAAAACTTTGAAAACTCTTTTTGTGTACCGTCTGTATGTAGGCACATGCGGCTTATAGACGGGTGCGGCTTATTTGTGTACAAACCGGTTTTCCCTTTAAAAATGTACTGGGTGCGGCTTATAGTCAGGTGCGCTCTATAGTCTGGAAATTACGGTACTTTTAACGGTAAAAAACAAAAAGCTGATATTAAAAAACACACAATGGCGTATGCTTGATCAAAATTATAGATATACAACATAAGCTTTTATCAACTGTTTTGCCATAACACATCACACGGTCATCAGTGGCATTAAATAAAATAAACCATTCTCATATTGTTTACTCTGTAGAGTAAATTCTTTGAATCCCTGAGTTGTTGTATAACATTTCTTGACAGTTTCATGAATGTAAACTAAAGTGTTTTTGATCTAGGATGTTATTTCCAGGGTAAAACCCAGAATTTAGACCTGTTATTTCTTGGAGATCGGTTTATATATAAAACAGTCCAAGATTTCTTTCCCTTTTTCCAAAAGTATGAAATTAACTGATTGCAAATTCCCCGAGTTTGCAAAGCTATGGAGAAAGCACCATCGCCGGCGTCCCCTGAAGCTTTAAACCGTTCATTGGGTTAAAGAGTGAATTATTGTTTTGATGTTTGATGTTTTGAGCAAATCGTTTTAGGTGTCACATAAAAGTAATAAAAGCCCAATTGTATTTTTATCTCTGCCAGCAACCAGAGTGGCTCTGAATGATGTGGATTGTCTTGGTGAAGCCGCGGGGACATTTCTTCCTCTCATAGCACCAGGAGCAGAGCTCCCGCCTTCCAGGCATCACTTCCTCTCCCAGACAACGTAACATCTGTCACAAAACCGTAGCGTCCATCTAACCTCCTTTATCCACACGGGTGTAGGTCTTTGTGAGGGGTTGGTAAGACAGACATCTTCTTCAGAGTCTCTTTACGCGCAGGTACACACATCTCACACGCCGACAAAAACTTGTCCAGAAGACCTACATCATGACATTACACTGATCTAAAGCTGTGAAGCTGTTTGTAATCCAAAATGTTTTAAACAGGTAATACATGCATATGCTGATATTTACCGATTCCTTAAATTCTGCTAGTTTAGAACGTAAACAATTGAAAGACTCATAATTCATTAATTAGGTAGAATCTTTATTGTATTAACTTAAATGCATGCATGTTTTATATGTCCTTCTTAATGCATGTCTCAGACTTTAAAGGAGTAAATGGCTTCTGGCCACCATTATGCTTTATCTTGTATGTAAATACTTTACTAAAGTTTGATGACATCACCATGAGGCAACTTATGTGAGGTGACACAGGAGAGGCTGATAAGAGTGAAAAACACCGATAGCCAAGAAGAAGAGCAGTTTGATTTATTAACTTCAATACATCAATTTAATTGCTTTGAATATTCTTATTTCTTTGAAGGATTTCTTTTTGGATGGTTTTGGGTTCTCATTCAAATAAATTAGGGTAATTAAAAATAGGTAACTAAATGGCCATTTCCAACAGTAATTGCATTTCAAGTCAACTTTGTGATTCCTAAAACAAATATATTTTTAAAATCTTTACATTTCGATACTCTGTAATACTCACCACCCAGATAAAGGGAATTAAGATTATTCGTAAACAATACTGTTGCTAATATCATTAATCAATACTTCAGAAGTAGTTTTACAGTTTTTGTAATCTTGCGAGTTTTGGAAGACTCCCGTAGTATCAAAAAGAAAACCAAAGAACCATTTTTGGCTATGAAAAATAAGGCAGATGCGTGTTTCTCACATCAGTTTTACATTCAAAGTCCATGTGGAGGCACGTTGAGGGTTTGGAGCCTTTGACGCGTCAAGCGAGTCCAACGCCACCAACAAATAGGTCGACAACGGAAAACAACGGCTACAGTGATTTTGGTGCAAACAATAAAGTGTCTGCATTCACATTGCACACATTAAACATGAAAAATTGATATAGGAAAGCTTTAATAATGTTTATGTTATTATTAAATCTCAAATAATAATATCTTGTTTTATTATTATTTTGTTTTTCTTGTGTTTTCTCCATAGATTTTGGAGGTTGGAATTTTATTTATGTCGATGTCTGTGTCTGTTTTGATTCCCTAGATTTGTGCAAAGCCCTGCAATTCCACAATGTCCAGTGTTAGCAAAACCTGGGTTTGTGTAGTGGCCTAGGTTAGTGCAACCTGAGTTTTGGTTGGTGTTAAGGCTGAGCCAGGCTAGGCCTTGGTTGCAAGGAGATCTTACTTCATTTTAATATAATCTTAATAAGTATATCCCCTTGATAGCATACTAAAAATGCATTTCAGAAAAATACAGAATGTTTTTACACCAGGAGCACTTTCAGTGATGAATAGGAGGAGTTAATGAGAACTGGACACCAAGCTTTATGTAGTGTTGACAGGCGAACTCTCTTAGTTCACGTCCTTAAAGGAGAAGCAGCAAGTCAAGATGGTGTTGACTCCACCATCCAAAAACTCTGAGCAGATCTTTAACCTCAGCCTGAGTCACAAGAAGGGTCATGTACTGCCTCCATTAGGTTCTCAAAACATCTACAGCGATGGAGAGAGGGGGAGGCATGCGCGGCTAATGGCAAAGAGGAGCAAGTGAAGTCCTTTCTGTATTAAACATGTCAACAAGTTCAAGAGAAGACTTCTTAGCTATTTGTTGGTTTGGATTAGCAATGCTTTCATTGTTTGCTTACACATACTACCCTTTTTTAATGTTTTTTGAACTCCTAACCAAGTATGAGTACATGTGTTTCCACTCCAATGAGTTCACGATCAAGAGGCAGAGATTGTGGAGAAGGAAATTTGATGTATCTGTGCAGACTGTTAGTAACCACACTGGTTCCCAACATGGCTCCCAGCCTGAGGGCCTTGACTGGGCCTGAACGTGAACATTTCAGCTTTGTGTCATTATGGATTCAGGAAGCGGCAGGATGGGCGCCCTCGAGCACCTATACATCCTCTCAGCCGATCTTTGAGGACTGAGGATTGTGAGTGAATGTAATGTTGAGGAAGGCGATTAACATTCACCGCCTCCAGGCTCCTGATCAAACTGGAACACAGATAGCTGTTTTTTTTTTTTTTTTAATCTTTCTTGGTTGGTTCACGGCGAGGTGACGTTTTCACAATGTGTAGTCATCTCATTCTGACGTTCCCCCCTGAAACGATTTCCTGGTGAATCCAGGAGTATTCTGGCAGCAGCGTAGTTCATGGAGGGATTCATGGAGGACTGCAGAGAGTATTTACTAATGCTCTCTGTTACGATAAAGCACTTTGCAAAAGGATTCATTCTCTTGAATCCTTCTGACACTTTTAAATAAAATTGTTTTTTTTACATAATTCACAAATAAGATTCTTAAAGGTGTGCATCAGTATCAAGTCCATCTTTACTCTAATACTTCACAGTCTGTCTGCGTTGAATGCTACTAAAATTGTTTTTTTTTTTGGCCTAAAATTACTGTGTCACACCATCACCCCTCAGAAACACGCCGGTGGCAGCATCACACTGTAATGACGACTTCAATAGGGCTTCGATCAGAAAGTGCACATAACATCAGTGGATTTTAAGCTGCTTACTGTATAAGAACAAGTTGTAATTCTACGGCAATGTGTTCTGGATACAGAATAAACATAATTTGCTGCATCGCATCGCAGGTGGAAATTTGGGGTCATTGCACAAGAATATTCTGGAAGGATACAAAACTTTTATCATTAGAAAAATGTGAAAATTGCTTTCAGAAATAAATCTGCAGTTTTCATTGGAATGCAAAAATGTGACCTTTGTGCTCACTTTTTTTTGTGCTCACTTTTTTATTATTTGAGGTAAACATCATACTTACCCCTTCAAACTTCTGCAACAAAAACACGATTTCCAGATATTCTCATCGTCACTATATTGAGTCCTTCAGATCAAGCTTAAATACTATTCAAAGCCATTCAAACTGCAACCTTCAAACTGCAGCTTAATTCAGGCACCTCCCAACAATCACAAATACCCATGACCCCAGGATGCTGCCTCCACCTCTCAAATGAAGGTTTCTGCCTATTCAAGGCAGTCAAGTACTTTTCATGCTCATTCACTCATGTTAGGGAATGTGCTGGAGTGACCAATTAGCAGCTAGAAAGTGTACGTTTTTAGCTTTTTTCTTGTGATATTCGTTGACATTTATTTATTTTTCTAACATTTGTATTCTGAAGCTACCGGCAGCCAGCTAACCGCCATGCTGCATCTTTCTTCTGTTTGTGAAGCTCTCTTCCAGGTCAGCTTCTCTGTAGCTTTAATTATCGTCTGGGAGACGAAAATTAAAACATGGAAATTCCAATAAATTTGAAAACCAAATTAAGCTTTCTTTTATTTGCCTGTTTTAGTTTCAAGCTATCCAAGACTAGATTGGAAGAATAATTGCCTTGCATGAAAATGACTTTTGTTTCCCAGCTCGGTTTTCCTGTTGCAGAACACAAATTGCACTAACAGGCATGTTGACACAGAAAGAGCACATTCGGAGTTGATAATAACTGTTCTTATACAGCATGATAATATCATGTGATCTATAAAATCTGAGCTCACAGCAAAGGCACCTATCACAGTTTCTCACATTGACATCCTGAATGTCTGGCGTGTCAGGATGTAATTAAAGATTTGAATCTTTCATCTCAAGGAATTGATTTGAGCAAATATAGAGTGCACACATTATGCCAGCCAGACTCATTAGAAACACTGGGATATTGTTGCCTGTGTGAGAAACAGTAGGTATGACTATTTGGAGAGTTTTATGTTTCATTTCCAGGTTTAACCTGTCAACACTCTTTTGGAAAAGTACAAGACATTCATTTCAGCAGGCTTGAACACCCATCTTGTTGAAGATTATTAATCTGTCTATATTTTCTTGTCATTCGTTTTTCCCTTTGATGGAGAACATTTTTGGAACAATATTTTTTTAGGCTACTTGACTCCTGGAAAAATGGAGTTTCGCCAAAGTCTTGTGGGAACGCAAATGGAGGTTCTATTGCATCCATACCAGCAGTACAATGTCCACACCTCCCAAAACGTCGCAAAAAGGTTTCAGCCTTCACTGAATTGATCATAATGTTTGAGCTATTTGCATATATTTGTTTGTTTGCAATATTATTCAGAAGGATTGCATCTTTTTCTGGTTTAAACTCAAGGTGGCATGAAGAACCCAACAGATCATCACTTGACAGAAATTAAAGATTAACTGTTAATGTTTTCCAATAATTCACACAATACGCTCTACACAACACGGTACAATAACAAACCTTTAACCCCTCTGACTGAAATCAAATCAGGAGAAGGACTGAATCATGTTTTACTCAATGAAATTTTAAAAACTGTCTTAAAGTTCAGTGAACTTTGTCATCTGTTACATCTTTCACTTTTCCAGACTCATTAGTCATTTAACACTTTATACCCTGAAACACGTTTCAGTTGCCCCAAATACCACTGCAAAACTAAGAGCAAGTGAATACATTTGAATATTTTTCATTCTTTTTTTTTTTTTTAATTAATGTTTAGCAATGAAAGACAAAATTTCAGATACCAAGACCAAACAAAACTAATTACTTGACAACGCGTGAACAAAGATGCAAACTAATTCTCAGTTTGTAGATTATTAAGAAAAGGATCAAATTACTGATAACATGAGCTTCAATCAAACATTCGCCACGTTCTCCCTCCCAGATACGGACATGTCCCCGTTTTAACCCCAAACTCCGCTGTGTTCAAATCTCTTCGCACAAAGAGGACCCGTCTCATGATTGGCGATGCTTGCATGAAAGCATTCGGCAGGCTTTTACTTGCATTCGCCTCCTCCGCCGATTGTCTTTGGAACAAAATGTCACTGTGCATTTCCTAATTTTTCTGTGAAGGTGCTACCCTGGAGGCTGCATGAGTGGGCGCAGAGCATTTATATCTCACATGACGGCACTGAAGCTGAAGCAACAATTGGGGCTTTTAAAGGCTTGTCTTTCTACTCTGACTTAACTGAGCCATCGAATGACGTTGCTGTGGGAGTTTAGTTAGACAACATTAGGAAAATTTATGTAAAAACTGGGATTTTTTTCAGGTTTGTAACCTGAAAAGGAAGACACTGGTTTTCTTCTATTCTCCGGTCTCCACAGAGACATGGATAAACGTCCCAACATGGCTGGACGGGTCAATAAATGGAAATCAGAGACGACTGGTTTGTTTTCGCTAAACTTTAAAAGATCATGCAGTTAATCAGAGTTCCTACCGAAAGTAGGTGATTTGCTGTCAAGAGGAACAATGCTGACTAATAGAGATGTCATGTGGTGTTGGTAAGATTAGTCTACACAAATCTTACCAACACCATTTATCAAACACTGTTTTTTTGTGGGGTAGTGAAGATTTAAGCTTCACTTCCAAGTGAGTCTGATTTCATTAAAACTTTTCTTCATAGTTTTTACTTTTCAAGTTTGACACACTTAAATCGGAAGACAGTATCAACTATTTGGTGTGCTGAAGTCTTTTCATAAACATCATTAACAAAAAAAAAAATGACTAAAGTTCAGGTTATTTGTTTTAGATTCTAAAACTAAGTGAGATACATTAGAAGTATCACTACTAGGAAACAAAATGTCCACTGCTTTACTAAGTCAAAAAAAAATAATTTTCATTGTATTACTTTTGTCCTCAATTTGAAGCTTAAAAGAATCCCTTTAAAGGTGAGAACTTGTTTACATGCAGTGTAAAGTCTGTCCACTGTATAAAATCACCACCATCATGAAACACTTGTATTCAGGTAGCTTAGAAACGCTGTAATAAAAGAGCCCTGCCAGTAGGTGGCGGTGTCAAGATGAAACGCAAAAGAAAACATCTTGACCATGGCTTAATTTCCCTAGAAATCACTGCAGATGTTGCTCTCTTTAACAAAGTTCACCATTTGCTTAAGGTTAATGTATGTCTCCAGAAAATATTGGATGCCTTAGAAAAACAGAACAGGGGGAAAAGACAAAGCAATGTGGGAAGAACTCTTATCAATGTTTACTTCTATTTCTGCCGAACCAGCGGCAACATATTTCTTTCCTTGTTTTAGATGAGGGTGAAACAAAGCATTTAAGTTCTTCTTGTCCAACGGTGATCCAGCATAGTTGCACCTCGAAGTGCTGAAAAGGAACCATAAAGGCAGTCTGGCCGCCTGAATACCAGAGTTAATTTACTTTGCACAAAACGTGAATAAAAGTTATTACCTGTTCGGACTGAACTTTGTTCCCTATATGGAGGTGTGTGCTGCGGGTCCTCATAGAGAGCAGCTTTGAAAACCATTTCCACCCCTCGTAAGTGGCCCACCGCAGAGGTTTTCAATGGATTTAGTGAATAAAACCCTGCTGACGGGGCCACTCAGCGGTTGATCAGAAGCCTTCTTCGCAGAAAATTCATTAGGAAAGTGGTACGAGGTTCAGCAGAGGGCCGAGTGTTCACTCAGCACTGTTAAACGTGCTTGAACTAGCTTTTGCATATTTATAGCCATGTTAAGCCACCTTTAACACTTGAGAGCCATGTGTCAGCAGCGGTTTCATTTCAAACTCGCATTACTGCTTTTAATAACTGGAGAAAATCGATGAACGATCTTGGGGGAGAGGGAGCGTTCAAAATAAAATCAGTCATGCACTCATTTCAAGCACAAGACATCTTCATCGTGAATCTGAATGTAACAACTATCGAAGCAACTTTAAAATGCTTTTATTTTCACTATCCACAAAATTATAACCACAAACACACATACACATATCTGCGCTCTGAATGACCCGGGACATTAAAGAAGCACAATCTCCAAACTCTCGTCCGCAATTTTGACACGCTTTGATTCAGTATGTTTCAATTCCACTGATGCAACTCAATTTTAAGACAATACAGTCTGATGAATCAGGATGAATCAACATGAAAAATCAGCCATGGAACCGAGTTTTAGGTGAGGAGGAAATGTAATTCATTAACGTTAAACGCAGCCTTTCAAAAGAGGTGTGTTTTGCTGATAAATGAGAGAATGTAAACTGAATTCAAAGGATGCAAAAACTGGCCCTACTGTCACATTAGCAATTCTAACATCAAAATGAATCAGCTAGAATAGGAATTAAAAGAAAAAGATCAAAATATTAAAAAGCGATGGCACAACACCTTTGCAAAGCAGATTACTTTCCATAAATTATGAAATGGTCAGAGTTATATTTAACCCACACGTCAAACAATTGTGAATAATCTTTTTTGCACACAGAGATCCATAAAGGCATGAAGTTTAGGTTCCAAAATTATTTTTTTGGCCAATTGGCTCATATGTGACTAATAATCTAAGCAGAAAACATAAAAAATTCCATTTCAGCATCGGCCGTTTCCCTGCTCTGGTGGGACCTTTCCGGACTTTTCACTTTCCTGCGCAACTGTCTTGGTTCATTTCTAGTTTACTTTGTTCAAAGCAGATTTTCAAGTTGATACTCCTCACTTGTTGGTGTAACAGCGGGTTTCCTGTAGACTGCATGGAAAGTCATGCAACGCACTGCCGTGTCGATTAACATCTTCTTTTGGTTTTCTCACTCAGCAGATTGTATTTTTGATTTTCAGCAAAACTGTTTACTTCTTTTTTTTTTCACCAGATCTCTGCCACAAGTAGATAATGTGAACCCTACAATAAGAAGATCCAAATCAGCAATGGTAGGGGTTGATAATTTGGAGTTTCAAAATAAAGCTAAAGGGTAACTTTTCTGATAAATCTTGAGAAAAAGAAAGCAACATTTCAAAATTTTATGACTGCAGAGGTCTATTCCAGGTGGATATTAATAGAGGAATGAAAAACTGATTTTGTTGACCTTTCAAAATAAAATTCACATGCTTTTCAAAATAGGAAGTTGAGTTTTAAATTTAGAATAGGTTTTAAAGACCCATGCTAATGTATATTTTGGGCCTAAATTCTGGTAGGTTTTTGTTTTGTTTAACAAGAAGTCAGTTTTAAATAATGTTCTTAGATTCTTAAAGCCAACTAATTCTGTCTGTAACTTGGTCACACAGTGATGATCCGAACTGAACAATATCCTGGTTCGGATACAACTTTCAGATGGATTCCCTGCCAACAGTTTCCTGATTGTGCTCAGAGATTTATGGAAAGCAGCTCCTATTTGTCTTAAGTGAAACTACCGCGCACGTTTCTAACAAGCTATTAAAGGCTTCAATTTTGATTCATGTCAATTCCTCCATTATACTTCTTCCTGGCAAGCATCGCGACTCCCTTGGCTGTCGTCGGCATCCGCGGATCCCCTACGATGCATCTTGATAATTCTGAGTTTAAATTTGACGGGGGCGGAGGGCTAATTATCCGAATCAAATGGGAGTTTAATCAGCGAGGAAGACGAGGGGATCGTGAGAAGTTTCGCTATGGAGAAAAGGGGGGAAAGGGCGAGAGGAGGGGTGCGCGCTGTGTTTAATTTGGAGATGTTTGTGTGGGTAATGGTGTGGGTAAATGTGGATGGAGATTCCCCCTTCCTGGCTGACGTTGAGGCAAAAGCCCTGCTGAGACTCAGCGGCCGACGAACGTCGCCGTGACGAACAAACTAATGATCATTTACGGCTGCTTGTAGCAGAATCAAACAAACAACATCTGTTCCTCGGAGCTTGTGTAGACTTTGTTGTGATGAATGAACGTCTTAAGCTCTCCGCATGGAGATTAGGCGACATTTGGTGCCCGTGTGGCGTTCATGGTGTTAATCACCAGTAGGACATTGGAGGGAGAAAGGAAAGTTTAAGACATCATGGAATCCTAAACTATGTCAACAAACTTTGTCAGTCTCATTCATAAATTATATTTAATCATTAGCTTCAAATAATTAAATCTATTCATCTCAATGTATTTATTGTCATTAAGCCATCTTATATTGAAATATAAGACATGACGAGATGGGAATAACATTTATATAGCACAAAATGTATTGAATTCTGACACTTTATTTACAACCGACTGATTATGTTGCAACTAGTCGCATAAAAAATTGAATGATTAATCAAACTGATATTTCAGTTTAATGAAGTAAAGAAGGAAAACAAACATAAAACTTACTCATAACCAAAGAGAGCTTAGAATTAAAGTTCAGAGTTTTATTAGCTGATTTAAAGTGCAATAACTGTGTCTCTCTATGACATTTAGATGCAAATATTTAGCATATAATTTGGAAGCAGAAGTGCACCATACCACACAATGAGAAAGGCAGAACTGCAAAGTCCTTTCAGCAAAAAGCTTCTTTTTTTTCCCCCTTCCAACAGTTTTTTTTGTACTAAATATATATTTCCTGGAGAAAATATCTGAGTGTCATCCAATAAAACTCAGGGAAAACATTGTTTTTTTTTATCAATGCAAACAAACATCGGTTCTCTGAAATTCAGAATTATTTCACCAAATTACTTTAATGAGGTCCCATTAAACATAAGGATGAGTAAAATAAGGAGATTTTTGTTTTAAGAGAAAATATAAAACAGCTACTTCTAGTCAAGTATCACTGAGACAAGGATGGTCTTTGTAGGCATCTTTGACTTCCTAAGAATTTGGACCAGACCTGATATTATATATACATTTTTTATAATTTTTTTTTTTGCAGTGCTAGTGGCTCGCTTTTTTTTTGCGACAGTAGGCTGAGGGGGATGACATGCGGCAAAGGTCGTCGGGACCGGGATGTCCGCGTCGAGGACTGAGGCCTCCAAACATGGGGCATGCTAACCCCCTGTGTCACCCCAGCACGCCCCCAAACCTGATATTCTGGATTAAAATAGAAGTTCTTTCAGATCGGACAAAATGGATAAATAAGAAGTTTAAAAATCAAAACTAGAATTCTAAAATCTATCTTACAGAAACCAGTAAACCCATACTTGCTAGCACGGGTTGGATGGACACAGAGTTTTCAGCAGATAGAGGCTGAAAACATTAAGGAGGGAAAACCAACAATGGGCCTATAAAAGTAAAGAGAAAGCTTTTAGATTTTTTAATTTTATTTTTTGTCTGATCTGAGATTGATTCAGACTGCGGCGGTCGATTTAAGCGGGCGAAGGTCACAGGGAAGCAGGTGCGAGAAGCAGCATCAGGTTGATGTCAGGAGGAGAGAGAGAGGTTTGGAGGTGACGTGGCGCGACCTCTGACTCCTGGTTTTCCACAGCAGTTTAGCTTTCAGTTCTTAGAGGAGGTGAATAAGTTCAACTAAAAACGCTCTCAGAACCCAAAGCTGTCAGTGGCAGAACTGGAAAAACACCTTAACGGCTTTTCACAGCAAAACAAAATAAATAAAAAAACATTTGGATTGATAGCTCATGTTGAGATGCTCTCCAGTTGTTTTCTTGTTCATATCATTATAATAAAGCTGCTTGTGGATAATGTACACATAATACATGTATACAAAAAAAAATAAAAATTAACTCGACATTTTCACACATACTTTGTCTGCAGAACTGTTAACTGTTTTTGGCTGTGATAACAAAGTAAGACAAGTGGTGACGAAGCCAAGGAGTTTAGGTTTGGTAACATCAACAAGATGAAGGTACAGAGCTGAAAGGAAAATTGATATCTAAAGAGAAGTACTTTGATTAACCAGCAACTGAAAGGCTTTGCACAAAAGTTCAAAAAGCAAAATCAGAAAGGGAATAAGTTCTTGTTCTTAACGGGACCTGTTATGCAGAATTCACATTTTGCACATTTTTGTACTTCCATTTGGGTTTCTATTGCTTCTAAAAAATCAGCCCACATACTTTAAAAAAAAACACACTGTTTTATGGTAGCTAGAAAATGAGCCACATCAAAAACTTCCAGAATGTAATGTCACAAATCAGCAGGCACTTCCCCCTCACCTAGCAACCCCAATGAACCCAACCTGTCACCTAGCAACCGCAAACTGAGCTGCAGCACTTAGCTCAGCTGGTTTTACTGCTGTATGTATGCGTTATACAATGGCTGCTGGAAAACACATGTATTTTGCTGGTGACCTACCATCCAGAAACCACTTGCTGCATTCCAGTTGGTTGAGAAGTAGGCTCCACTTCTGATTTTCAAAGATGTACAGTGATATGACTGTGCATCTGTCTGCAGCCATTTTCAGGTGTGAGTGTAACCTAGGAGTCGGGGGCATGGCCAGAACCAGCTTTTTTGGATTTAAAGTGACAAGAGGCCCTAAAATAGCTTATTCTGAAAGGAGCTCTAAACAGGCGGAATGGACCAGACTAAAATTTCATTATCTAAAAAATGATTTTGTGCAAACAAATAAAATGAATTAACATGTTTTGTGTAGCTCATACATTGAACTTAAAATTAAATTAGATTTAAAATTCAGAAAACATTCCAACACCTGACAATTTTTGTTTATTCCAAGGCAGGACAGATCAAGAATAATGTCTCATAAGTACCAGCCGGCATAAGGAGGGCAGGAAAGGGGCTTTGTCCACTTTCTACATTCTAATTCCAGGAAGACTTTAGTTATCTGTCCTCTGGTTTCCCTCTCTGCCTTATTACTGATTAGCAGTAAAACATGTTAGATTTAAATGTTCTTCTTCTGTCTGGACCTATTGACAAAAACTCTTCTAGCTGACTTGTGGTTAGACCTCTACTAATGACCTTTATGAGAAAAACGCCGACTCATTGTTCTGAACCTAAAATATTTCACAAGACTGACATCTTGGATCCGAGGGATCGTCTGTAAAGATTTTTCAGTGTATTAACTGAGCAAGAGATAAAAACCGATATGAAGACCTCAGACACGGGACATGAAGGTCTGACAGCCAAAAAAAACACACCATGAGGTGCACAGTAGTGTGGAAGAGGAAAAAGATTTCCCCATCCGAAGGTCAGTGGTAGAGGAGAGGAGAGAACAGTCAGAGGATGAGACAAATGGAGCACGGCGAGGAGGTGACAGTATGAGGTTAGGCCACAGAGGCGGGATAAGGAGTGACAGGGGAGCGAGGTAAGCAGGGCCAGCGGAGGAGCAGCAGAAAGCAGGAGGAGAACGGAGGAGCCGTCAGGGTGGAGATGACTCACAGCAAGAAGGTCACTGCCTTCAGAGGAGGGCAGGGGGACAGGAGTGATGGATGGAGCCGGACGAGGAGGTGAAGAAAAGGAGGTCGGCGCAGAGGGACACGGAGGAGGCGACGCTGTCACGGCTGTTTGCCGCTCAGACACGGAGGAGAAGGAGGAAGTGAGAGCATGAGGGAGGGAAGGGGTGCTCAGGCTTGTGGTGAGGTGAGGAGAAGTGACAGGGAGGAGCAGAAGCAGACTCCAGAGAGGGAGGCGGGAGACGCGACGCTGGACCTGGCAGATGAAGCGCTCGCTGTGCAAACGCCGTGTGACGTGACGGCAAGAAAGGATATGAGATCAGCAAGAAGCGGAAGCTCTGACTCCACCAAACGTCCAAACTCAGGGCCGTCACATTGACAGAGGTTTGAAATTTCAAATGCCGAGAGGAGGGTTCTTTATTTTTATTATTATTATTATTATTATTATTATTATTATTATTATTATTATTATTATTATTATTTATTTGTCTGAATCGAGTAACATAATTAAAAATATATATTTCATAGATTACATTTTATTTAATATATCTTCTAAAATCATGAAATAAACTTTATTTGAGAGTTAGAATATTAATAAATTAATCAAATATTTCTACAACTGTTTTGTTTTGGGGGTTTTTTCCTGGAAAGAGGGAAAACAATATCTAGGGGAAAAAGATATCTAGGATGTACAAAATCTGCCCAACTTTTTTTCTTCCATTTAGTCTTTCTGTAAAATCTTTTAAATTTTTTATTATTTCCGAAGCAAGCATTTAGTCTTATTCTGCTGTGAGAGGCTAATTTTTCAGTGCTTGTTGTAGTAATTCCTTACTCTACCACTAGAGGCACTGGAGTAAAACCACAGGCGTTCAGGAATAGCTGCGTTGTTCGAATTGATGGCGAAAGGGCTGGATTAAAAGATCTAATGTTCTAAATTAAATTATTTTAAAATAAAATTAAATACAATAAACAAACACAAGCTGTGTATTTGTTGTCTATGCAACATTATATCAAGCTACAGCGGTGATCAAGGATATTGTATTTTGCTTTTGTTTTCAGTTGTTTTTCTGTGCAGAACTTTGGCTAAAATGGCATATGATGGAAATGTCCAAATAAAAGTATCTAATGAACAGATAGTGTGTTCTGATGTGTTGAATGGGTAGGAATTTCATAAATGAGAATTAGTTTTTCATTGCGTTATGTTTCCCTACGCCATTGAAATGGAAAGCAGGTATAATATAATAGTGAGACAGAAGTCACTGTGAGCTTTGCTGGTGTGGAGATTGCCACTTTATAATGCATAAAGATCTATAAAAATAACAAAAACACATTACGAAAAATTCCAAATGAATACTCTGATGGTTGATATCCATTTACCGATCCATCTATTGCATTCTGCATATCCGAGATTAGGTAAATAGAGACACATAAGAAGCATGCAGATCTGAGAAAAAAAACAAAACAGAAATGTTTGCATTCTTAATGAATACCTTGGGAAGACACTGTAGGTGGATGACTATTTTTTTTTTTTTTCCTGGAGAAGGTGTTACCTGAAAATTAGATCAAAGAAGGAGAAACGGTTTCCTTTGAGAATGCGAATGGCACTTCGGCGGTTGCTATCTATCTGCTTCTCTTCCAGTTGCCTTTGAGCAGCACATCAGTCAGAAAGAAACGCTCCTCCTGTTCATGAGAGTTTAACAGCTTCTGTCTCCTCAGGTTTCTTCATCAGTCTTCCTCCTCTTCAGCGAGTGTTAGATTTAAAAATGATGCTGCCTCAGGTCTAGAGAACAAACACAGGAAGGGGCTTTAGAGGTCTTCGGTGAAAGCAGAAACGAGACGACGGGGTTAAAATGGTGGTTAAGATCTTACCAATAATCTCCAGTTTACCTGCAACTGAAGTTTTATTGAACACAGTTTGTAGAAAGAAGAGAAAAAAAATCACATTCGGGAGTAACCACACTGAGGCCTATATAATCGCTCAAACTCTAATGTTTTATTGCTGCAATGCTGCAAGTCTGCAAGTATTCATCCCACCTAAAGCTGTTAACATTTTATCATGCTACAGCTGATACTTTTATGTAAAAGACCAACACACAGTGGTGCATAAGTAGTTGTAGAAATCTAATGTTTGCCATGAAGTGTTCATTTGATACTGTTATATAAAATCCAGCATAACCAGTTGCTTTCAGAATAACGCTTCATTGCTTGAGTGAAATTTAACCTCAACATACGTCCAGATGTTCTGTGAAGGCCTCTGACGTTCGTCAGAGAACGTGAGCGAACGAACCTCACTGCAAAGACAAAGAAACACAGCAGCCATGTTGAAGAGCATGCTGTGGCTAGAAGAAACTACAGCTGAAATTACAATTTATGCTATGTAATTTACACTATAGGGTTTCCCCCCCAGTGTATTATAAGCCTGGCAGGCCACCAGGCTTTACTTGCTTATTAATTTATGTCTTTCTAAAATGTTTTCAGTTTTTAAGACTTTAGAGTTGGTGTTCAGGTGTTAATCTTCCAATCTTTCAATAACACGTGATTATGAAGTGATATTTTCAAATTTCCTGTCAACTTTAAGCATTTTTTAACTCAAAAATACGACTGACCGCTGGATGAATGACTGCCCTAGCGCCCAAACACCAGGCTTAGTGAGTTTTCTGCGGGAAAACCCTGCACTACATCCAAAAACATAAAAAAAAAAAACATTGCATATCACCCTGTGAATGATGAAGTTGTGTGTGTTGATTTTCTTCAGCAGGGACAGGTCTGCTGGTCAGCACTAATGGGAAGGTATGTAAGGTAAAAGATAAATCTATGTTCTTGTGCCAGCATGCAATGTGTGGTAGCACAAAATTGGTCGAGTAACACTTTGAAAGTGCAAAGAGAAATGTAACAAAAACTATGTACAGGAATAAAATAGCACATAAATAGTGCCCCCATAAATCAGAAAAAAAGATATATTTCTTGTGTACTGCAAGAAAGTAAGGTATTGATTAGAGTTATGGTACTACTGTAAAAGCTGTCCCTGGGTGTATTAGTGTGACCTCAGTGCTTTGCATCTGCAACCCGAGGGCAGCAGCTCTAACACCTTGTGTCATGGGTCTGTGTGACCCCTCAGAATACCGACTCCTGATAGGTTCTTCAAGAAAGGAAGAGGACGGCTGATTTTCGGGGCGGAGTTGGTGGTGCTCTTCAGTGCCTTTTCTTTTGGGTGCAGCTTGAGAAACATGATAGATATGAAGTAAGTTGACTCATTTCTCAACAACAAAACAAAACAAAAAAAATGCTTTTATGCCTTCGAGATGGAGGAAGCAGAGATAATTTGTGCAGTTAACCCCCAAATCCAACAGGATGTAAACCACATAGGATCCAGACATTTATCTGATTAGCTGGCCTTGTTAAACCCATCACTCCTCCCTTAGATGTAGTTCAGGCAATTCTGTTTCCGAGCGCCTGATAGTATTGGCTCCGGGCAACAAAGTGAAGCGGGATTTCTCCGAGGAGCGCTGCGCCCTCGCCTCCTCCTCCCATCACCGACCCGTATCTGTTCCTCTTGTTAAAGAGCATTTCTACCTTCGTCTATTTGTCAAACAACATTCCAGCGCGTTTCCTCTCCATCCCTCCCTTTCACATTCACCTCCCTCTACCCCTCCACCTTCCTTCCTCTTCACTCTGCAAATATTGATCCGACGAATTACTTCTCAAGGTTGGCGGCATCTCCATGGCAACTGGTTCTTTGTCACGATTAGCCCATCGTGAAGGTTTCAGCTGCTGTCACTGGCTGAAGGCTCCGGGGGTAAACGGTCAAACCCTTCCTGTCGATACAAATGTCAGGTGACGGAAGATCACGCTACGAGCAGGAGGGCGACGTCTGCCACACGGGGGCAGTTGTGGTAGTAGATCTGGTCTCATCCATGAATAGGCTAAAGAATTTTTTAAAAATCCATTTATTTTGCTTTATTTTATGTTAATGATAATGTTCTCTTTACCAAAAAGGAAAGAACAAGAAAAGCCACCATCACATCACTAACCTGCAAGGCTTTTATAGAACTCTAACGCAGCTATGTGAGTTTAACTGCGCGTTATTTGTCCAAAATGCCCATAAAAATACAGCATATTGGACAATGCCCATTAATGCTCATAGGTATATTTACAAATGTGTAAGTATTTAAGAGACATGCTGCTCTTAAATACTTACACATTAAAAAAAACAAAAAAACTGATAGCTAAAGGTTTCCTTTGTTTACAGTCAAAGTTTCATGGAGCTGATCAGGATGTTAAAAACTCTTCTGGATCCCAGCGGCTCATGAATCCAGCCAACATCACATGACACAACCAACTGTCTCAACAATTCAGTTCAGTTAAGCAATATCACACCGATTCACAACAAATGGTCTTAAGTTGGACATTTTATTGAACAAGCAAGTAGCAAATGTGGACATTGGCGTCGATTGGATTGTGTTGTAAACTTTGCTTCAGTCCCTCAATCAGAATCCACGCAGAGATATTTATTTACCAACAGTTTAAATCAAAATACAAAAGATCTGAGATTAAGTACTAAGTACTTTCTTGCTGCTTTCAATGGATTTATGAGGATCGTAAGCACCTAGATGCTAATTGTTGAGCGTAGAGGAGTATTTTAACACAATGTTGGGCGGCAAAGACATGAGCAATGAACTCAGAGAAGCAACTGTGACAGTACGCCAATCTGTGAAGAGTGCAGCTTTTTCAGCTACATCATTCTAGAGTGAAAAGGATTATTACCAATTTGAAAACATTTCAAGACATCTATCAACAAATTTCAGAACACGACAAAAGAAAAAGAGGAGCTATGTCCTGCTATACTGTTTATTGGCAGAGTTGACCCATCTCAGGAATAAGGAGGATATTAACACTTTAAGCTCAGCCTTACCCACTTTTGGGCTTCTCACCTCTGTCTACCATTCTGTGCCACATGTATTGGTCATATGACCCTGATACAATGAAGCCATCTCAAAAGCAATGAGAAGGAACCACTCTGATGAGATAATGGCCTCAATCCATCTGGTGGATGACTTAAAGGCGACAGATGACCCTTTCGATAAAGTGTGGCGCATATTCAGTGCACCGAATGACTTCTATAAGATGTGAAGATGTGAAGTCATTCATAAAACAATCAGTCGATAAAAGCATAGTACCCTATTACGGTCAACCAAGGCTGCAGATACTTTATTAGGGGCCAACATATTCAGCTTGGGTACAAGTTAGGGAGCCTAGCTTCACCCATGGGGTAGCTGTTCCAATGAGTCCACACACATCTTCCTGAAACTGGCTCTGGACACAGTCCAAAAGTTTTGGTTGGTATGGTGGAACAGAGAGAAGTTCCTCCTTTGTCTCATTGGTTAATGGCAGCTGATTGAGACAATGCCATCTGCAAGATGTGGCATTGCATCTTTTTGCATCTTAAACAGTTCTGAACATACTTGTAGTCATGCCTAGTTAAGATTATGCATGCTATTGTTCATTTTTATTCTTTTTACGTGTGTAAGTAGGTCAGATTTAGGAACGAGTTTACATTTTGACTGTGGTTTTCCACCGAGAACTGGCGGGTATGAAATCAAACAACATGAAATAGAATCATTCACAAATATTATGTGTTGGGGAGATCAAAGGATTAACATGCATGGAAATATTTGGCAGGAAGAATTTGGGGATTAAACAGAGTTAAATACAGGCAAGATCACAGTTCCAGGGAATGGGATATTACATAGATTTGCAGGAATGTAACAATTTGTGACATTCTTCATAACAGTTCATACTAGATTGTGAAAACAAAATAGAAATCAGAGAATGTTCACTTTTCGGAATGTATTGCTTGAAGATTTTACATTTGCAAAGTTATTTGTCCCATCATCATTACTAACAAGGAGTTGAAAACTAATACTAATGTGAATAAACCCTTAATGTCTTTTTTTTCCTTAGCATGTTTAGGCCAACGATATCTTCGGTCAGGGTGGCCTTGCAGATTCAAGGAATACAAAGTTTGCAAAGTTTGGGGCAAAACTTCCACTCCTCTTGCACATTTAAAGACAGTGGATGGTTAGAACAGGGTTGCATCAGCTGTATTCTCCAAGCAAAAGCAGTAAAACTTCTCGAATTGTTTTCAGGGCTGATCCCAACTGAGCTGCTGAAAATGATTTCCTCTGAACGGAAGCCCGCTGGTGTGACTGTGTGAAACTTGTACTGCTAATAAATGCGCATTCAGAAGTGATGTCAGAACCTCTACCTGTTGGGTTCCTCAGGTTCCTACGAGAAATGTTGTGTCGCTATGTGAAGTGGAAGGCGTTTTAAAGGTTTTATTAACTTGCATTAAGCTAAGTTCTGTTCATTTGTGCATTCCTGTATTGTGGTGAGCGAGAGAAGGGTGATAGGTTTTCATCGTTTATCCATATCTGTAAAAGAAAGTATCGATCGATCTCCTGATTAACGAGGCAATAATCAGGAGTTTGATCAACGCTAAAAATTATAATCAATCTTTCTGGTCGGGCATTATATTTGTGATTTTATCGATTTTGAATGTTGTGCAGCAGCCCGGGCTTCACTTGCTGCTGCTGTAATTTCTGTGATTTATTGTCGCCATTTCAAACACCTGAGCACATGCAAGGAAAAGCAGGTAGCAGAAGCAATTCTGCCGACACACACATACGCACACACCCCCTCTCACACAAGCTAATTATATGGTTCATCATGCTCCCTCTCATTGCTCCCCCTCTGCTCTTTCCTCTCCTTTAAGGCCGGTCATTATCCTCCTTGATGCATCACCTTTTCACTTGCAAATGACTGACACCATTGAATCAGGGCACTCACACTCAGCAAGTGGCACTTTTTTTCCTCCAAGAACAGAACCAGTAATAAGTCTCATTGTGGTCAAGGACAATAGGGGGGCTTTTTATCTCCTTAATGACCATTGCTGCTGCAGAGAGACCATTTCTGCAAACTCCTGCATGGATCTGCTGTCGCAGTCCTTAAAGAAACACATGGCATTTTTAGAGCTTGTCAAAAACTAGAGGAATTTGCATGTGTGTATTCATTTAAGCGTTAGATGGACAATGAGCATTCTAATTTAGGAGAGTTTTTGTACATTGAATTTAGTTTTTACACTGAAATTGTTGCTGAGATTTATGGAAAGATTTAGTTTTTCTTTTCTTGCTGTTGGGGAAACTTTTTCTTTTAATCAAATAGTAATAAGTCGGGGGGGAAACATTTTTTTTTCAGAGTACGGTTTGCAGTTCAATCAGGGACCTTTACAACTGGATAAATGAGTTATTAGGATGTTGTTAGGATTATTTCCTCACCGCTCGGTGAGCAGCAGAGCAAACATTCGTCTAAAACAAAGACGTCGTCGTCAAAAGTGCAGGAAACATTTGAAGTTGAAGCAAAGTTTGTATTATTTCTGGAGTTTGCGTTAAATCATCTGTGTTTTTAGTAATTCAGCCCACCGATGCCAAATGGAAACACGGTAATTCACAGAAAGGAAAAAGTATCAAAGTTAGAAGATTGTGTTTTTTCTGTTGACAGCAAATTGTGCATGATCATCTGTGATGTAGCTTCCCCCATAGCTTTCAGAAAGGTTCACACAGTGCAGACGGCCTGATCAAAGCTCTCGCCGGACTGGGAACTGCGGCGGTGTGGTTCCTCGAATGTGTGGTTGAACTATGTGGCCCCCCGTGAGAGAGAGCCAAGAGGCAAAGTCATCTTGTACATATTCAGCTTTTTCATCTGCTCACAGGGGAAAGTAAAACTTTTAGGAAGTGAGCTAGTTGGGACCAGAATTTTTAGAGAGTGATGATGAAAGGAGAAAAGTCTGACAAAGTCACTGGAAAAAGCTTTTCCTGTCTGTTGCTAAGCAGAAGCAGCGGAGTATTTCTGTGTTGGAGAAAAGGGAAGAGGTCTAATGTCTGAGCAGTTCCTATGGAGTGCATTTATTTTTTATGCTTGTCTAAAAATTTTAAAATCTCTATATGTTGTTTACCCTGAACCTGACTGCGCTGGCTATGACCTTTTTGCTTGCAGGAGTGCGAGCATAAGCAGCAGAACACATGAGAAGACTTTTAACCAACTATATCATAATGATACTTCAAAGTCTGTTAAATGTAAAGGTTCACTAGAGAGCAGTTATAAAAAGATTAAACAGGTACGGCTTGAGTAGGTAGGGAACTACCTACTCTTTTAGAAACAATATGGCATGAAGGATTTGGTTTGCAAAGTATAACAAAAACAGACCAAGATACAACTTTAGTCCATGGATAAATAAGACCAAAGTAAAGCTGTTTGGTCATTATGTATTGCTCAAAAATCATATCAACACAAACACCAAATACTAACTTCCAACTATAGTGGAGGGCACATAATTTGGGTTTGTTTCGCAACCACCGGACCTATGCCTGGCAGTCTACGAGTTTACTATAAACTCCTTTAGAGACTACTGTGAAGCAATCTGTCAGACAGCTGAAGCTTGGATCAAACTTGGTAAACAATAGCAGAAAAATTCATGAGCTGTAGCAATAGGAGGGATCTGTACACTCTAAAAAGTGTATTTGGGATGCAGTTCATGTTATGGACCTACTTTTTTGTGCTGAATTAACTGAAAAGTTAAAATTTTTGAACTTAAACTTTATTCTTTGACTTTAGTTGAAGCAATTAAGTTCAATGCCGCGTTCGTATCCTACGTCTGACGTCATGATGCAAGCTTCACCAGGGACAGACCCTGTGCTGACCGGGATGCTGTGGTGGTTCAGGGGTGGAACACAATCCACATAAGGAGACCTTAGTCCTCTATGCGGCCATCACAGGTTCAATTCCTGGCCTGATGACCTTTACCGCAAGTCTTCCCCCACTTTTCTGTATAACTACTCTGAAATAAATGTCTCTCAAGCCAAAAAAAAACTATCCTTTATTAGTTTACCTCTTTATTTGAAGTAAACTCAGTCATTTGCGTAAGACTGACTTAAATATGTCAAGTTAAACCAGCTTAATAAATTAAGCTGGATAAGCTTAATTGAATTACTTGCTGCCAATTGAAGCAGTTCAATGAAGTTGGTTCATCTATTTTCTTTTTCCAGTGTATATGACAATCTGAGAGACTGACTGATGTAGCATCTTTGCAAAATTACTTGTATCTCTTAAGATTAGTCACATTTTGTCATGGATTGCTTCTATTTAGCTCCATCCAGCTCGTCTTCAACTCTAACCACCATTTGAGTTTTCTTTGTTCGGGCAGAATATACCTGTAGTCACTCTATTATTGTCTATTATTGCTGTTTTTTTTGTTTGGTATAGCATTTAATTGAGGAACGATTCCCTCCTCTTAAATTAGAAACATAAGCTCGAGATCTGTTATCAATAATCCTTTAATGCTAAGCTTAAATCCCCACCATGGTCAATTCTATTGGAATCATAATACGGTATTCATTGAGCTGTCTCCTCCCTCAGTTTTTCACTCTGAAATCAGATCAGAGACCGCAAGGCTCTGTAGGATCGACTGCCAGCCAGCAGGTGATGTTGCACATGCTGTGTCCTGCTCTCTGGTCTTTTCAAAAGGCTCGGGATTGGGCTGCGAGGGCGGATGGACAGTCACCAGCTTCCCACTGATCCCGCTCTCTCTCACTAACTCTGGCGCTTCAGTCTGTTACCACGCAACTGCTTTCAGAGTGTTTGTATGACAGAGTGATCAGCGGGAGAGCAATGCGTGTGTGCAAGAGAGAGAGAGAAAGAGTCAGAGATAAGCTGGTGTATGTGTGTAAAATGAGGAGATAAAAATGGAGAGATTCATGGGTGGAGGACAGAGAGGCAGAGGTTGTGTCCATGAATGGGTGGATAAGAGCTCAGACACTTACAGGCAAGGGTGTAACTTTGTGCTTCAAGTTGGTGAGGACGAAGAGGAGCAGAAAGGGGAGAGGGTGTTAGGGCGCTGATGCACCCACAGTTATGGAAAGGCCTTTTATTTTCTAGTGCTAAGAAACTTATATGTGAATGCCAGATAGTCTTATTGAGTACATTAGGATATACATCCTGATCAGGCTTGTCAGACTAATAGTACTTCGAAAATAATCTTTTAGGAGGTGTTAAACATACTATGAAATATAAATTTGTTAAAACATATGTAATCTAATTATGTCTTTCACTTGGTGATGGAATTGCTGACAAAGGAGCTTTTCAGTCATATTCTAATTTATGGAATAAGTCTGTTATTTGCTCAATGATTGCTTACAGTTGAAAACAGTCCTTCAGGAAGTTGCGCCCATGCAGGAAAGCAGCGTAGAGGAGGACGTTAAATAGACAAAGTCACCCAGTGAGAGTGAAGCAACTCCCTTGCTGGTTTTGCACAATCATTAAAAGCTTCACTGAATTCAGCAAAAGAGATGTCTGAAACATTAAGGCCACGTTCACACACCAGGTCTTCATGCTCAATTCCAATTTTTTGCTAAAATTAGATTTAAATTTTTTTATTTTTTGTCAGAACGCAGTGAGACTTCGGTAAGAACGGTCTACGTTTCCGAAGCACACGCAGAAGAAAAACGTTGTCGTCACACAGCAGCGCACTGTTTATGAAAGCATTGACGGACGGGGTCGTTTATGGATCAACTTTAAAGTTTATTCAGCAATGGGAGCCGAGATTATTGTCACAAGATTATAACAAGATGAAAGAGGCTAATAACTAAAGCACAACAAATAGCAATGGCGTTTTCTGAACTTCTGTAGGGAAGTCTGTTTGTACGAGTAGTCAAAGCCAGGAGTGATGGGATTGTGATTTAATTCGGTTGAGCGACAGACTTCCTTCATAATTTCATCACCATAAATTTCGACCATTGTTTATGTCTGGCTATACTGGCTTCTTCTGGTGGATAACTATGAGGCTTGTCTCACATGAATGACATAAAAGCTGGATAAAATGCGACTTGACTGTTCAGACTGCAGATGCTTTGAAAACAATCAAACATGTATGTGAATTAGAACAGCATGTGGAAGTGGCACAGATCGAATTTGTTTGAGGGGTGAAAAGATCGGAATTGGGTTGTTCAGATTGCCTTGAAAACGCCCGACATAGGTCACGCATGTGCAAAAAAACGGATTTAGGTTACAATTTGCCTGCTATGCGAATGCAGTCTTAGATTTTGACTGTACTGAATGAATGTAGGCATCGTAAAGATCAAACTCCTTGATGTTCCGTGTTTGTCTTTGTATTTCGAAGACGTGTGCTCCGCTTGTGCAAATTATAATTATACCAATTAAATCTCCCCAAAGTATGCCTCCATAACATGATTGCCGTAGTGACGTTCTAGAAAAACCCCATCATGTCCGGCATTAGAGGTTTCACACCCAGTCAACAACAGCTCAGCCTGAAGCTTCACAGTTTTCTCATCAGTACATACTCACCTTCATAGCAATTAAACAATAATAATGAAGATCTTCTGCTTGTCATTAAGTTACATAACACAGTTAATCCCTCTAATTACTCCCACATCAGCTCAGAATGACTTTCACTTCACTGCACAGTGTCCAAGTGCTTTAGGGCAGCCCCAGGCTTTGTTATGACGTTTTTTATTTCTAAACCGTAGCGCTCGAGCCGACGCGTTCAGCTGGAATGCAAAGTCACACAATGCACCGGGAGATTGCTAATGAGAGGCCGTGTAGGACACGTTTAGAGAAACGAGGACATCACAGTGAGCAGCGGGAGAGGAGAGAACAGGTTTTCCTGAGAGGACACGACGGTCTGCAGCCTGCAGGAGGATGTCTGCTGATGGAAGATGAAGTGGCAGGTGTGATTTAAACAGATATCCATTTAGTGAGCAGGATGTCTCAAAAATTATCCGCACCACCGGAACACTTCTGCATTTGTCATGTCGCACCCAGATGTTTTCACGACAGACCAACACAACTGGACAGTGCTTATTTTTTTTGAGAAATAATACTTTGAAGATTTACTTACCACTGCAATGGAAGCTGTGAGTTTATTTCTCTATAAGCTTTGCACATATGGACTAAAATGTTGCCAATTTCATTTAGCAAATGAGCTCAAACGCCACTCCAGTTGGCTGAATAGCATCTGTGATCATCAGTTTTCTTGTTTAACCACAGTAGTACGGTTGAATCACGTTTACGATAAACTTCAGAAATCAGTCGGTTTCATAACAACTGGACAGAAAAGTGAACACTCCCTATTCAAGGAGCCGTCATTGTCTCAAAAACTGATAGTCTTCTTATATGTTTGTCAAGATCTAGGATTATTTAGGCTTACAAAGATAACTGGCACTTATGCAAAATGGAAATATTCAGAAGTAATTACTATTAGTAAAAATCAAAACCAAAATTTATAATTATTCAACTATTTTCTAACTACTGATTACTAGAGAAATAAATAAAAACAGGGTTTACCCCAGTGTATTATAAGCCTGGCGGGCCACCAGGCTAAGCATTGCTTTTTCTTTTTTTTTTATCTTTGCATTTTTTAAGACTGTATGCTTGGTGTTCAGGTATTAATCTTCCAATCTTTTCAAAACACATAATTATCAAGTGATATTTAAAAATTTCCTCAACTTTAAACATTTTTTAACTCAAAGACATGACCGGCCGCTCAGTGAAGGACTGCCCTAGTGCCCAAACACCGGGCTTAGCAGGTTTTCTGGGAGAAACCTTGTAAATAAATTTATTTAATTTACATTGCACTTTAGATTTACATTTATTTCAACTTGACACTAATGAATCTGCACCCTACTTCCTAAAACAGGGAGAAATTTCCTAAAATAGACACTGACTTAAATGTCATGAGTTGCAGTCCTGTCATCAGCTGTTGGGGTAGCACCTTCAGAGTTGGTCAGAAAGTCTAGTAAGCATGTAGAGATTGCTGTGTAAGGAAGGATTCTGCACAAAATGAAGGAAGTTATTGACAACTCTTCCTCTTCAAGAGTTCCTCTTCAACTCTTCCTCTTCGTGAGACTGCATCTTCAGTCAGAGCCTTCCAAAGATTCACTGTAATACAGATTGCTACAGGAGATCCTTCCTGCCCACAAGTATCAGCATCTACAATAACTCTTTGGAGATAATAGTAAATGAATTATATCAATATTGAATTTACCTCTGGGAATTTAATTATGACAGGGTCACAAAGTGTGTTTTCTACGAATTATTTAAATGCATTGCAGTCTCAAATTTCTGAATCTGAGGAAATTATTAGCAACTTCTCCAACAGAATTGTTGTTCTGAGATCATAAACAGAACTGACTTAAAACAGGACCAGCTTTATTTGCTTTTATGTCAGACAGTCAGGGGAGAATAAAAGTAAATTTTTTTCTATATACAGTGTGTGTAAATATCTTGTTTCTGCTGTGGCTGCTGCGTCTTTGAGTCGAGGGAGACCGAGCTCGTGGTACAAACCAGGTCGTGACCTTTCACAGACTCACAGGTTTAAATGTGTCACAGCTGCAGAGGAGAAAAATGGAGGGAGCCGGGTGGGGTGGGGGTGCACTCTCCACAAACTTGACTTTGTGTTTCCTAACTCCCTTTGGGGCTTTTCGAGGCTCCCGCTGATTTATTTAGTCAAACAGGTGCTAACTTCAGTGACTTAAATCTAATGATGCAACACAAGAGGCTCCGACAAAAAACATGGCGCCTGGAGCGGATTTAATTTGCCCACCTGAGCTGTTCGATAACGGCATTTGATGGCTGGGAGTCTGCAGCTCGTTCAGTGCATCTGCATATTTATGGCAATAAAGCGGTTTCCATTTTATGCCTGTGTGACTTCAGAGTTTCTCCGCTCGGTAATCTGAGTGCACGGCTCCGCCGCGTTAACATAACCCCAAGGCCTCCCGTTTGATTTATGAACACTGACCCCCTCTTCGTGCGTGACAGCGGCTCCGCCTGTAACCGTATAATGGCCCATTACGGCCCGCACAACTGGACACTTACATCCACATCAGCTTTTATTCCCTCCAGCTGCTCAACATAAAATAAGTAATGATGTGTTTTATCTGGAATGCGCAATGCTGCACCATAGATGATGTAAATTTAGCTGTTACGGCTTTAAATGTATCTCATGGAGGTTTGATCAGGGCTAACCTCTAAGACACAAAACAGACTTAATACTGAAACCTTTTTTTTTGGTGGAATCCACATTAATTCATCTTGGTTTAATTCACTCGATAAGCACTGAATATGAAAGTCATTCAAGAAATTACATTAAAATAAATGCAAGTTCTTGTCAGCTTTTCAAAATTTTGAATATTTACTCATACAATTGCATGGAGATGATTTGATCACTGCTTTTAATCTAATTTAAGGGAACTTTAAAACATGGTAGGAATGTCTGGTCTCCTTGGGAACCAGAAATTAGAAGCTAAATAAAAAAGTTCATGTGCAACTGGGCTTTAGTTGAGATGCTATCATTCCACTAAATGTCACTTTTTATACCATTATTCTTTTGAAAGGAAAGTGCTTTAAACAATGCTAATTCCAGGATATTTTCTTAAATGACGTAAAATAATTGGAAAGCCTTGAAAATTTGTTACTTAAAAATATTTTAGAAGTTCTCTGGACCGAATGAACGATTTATAGGCTCAAAAATCTGCCAATTTAAACAAGATACAGCTCTGGTGTCATTGGCACAGTAATGAATTATTCAGCCTAATAATTTCCTTAATACGAGAAATAAGAACCTTCTGTGGTGATCCCCACTTTTCAGACAGCAACACAAAACACAAGCGAAAAATACATTTCTTTGAGAGGGGGAAAAAAACCTTCAGGAAGCCATTAATTAATTTATTTATTGACTGCGGAGAAGTTTAAAAATCCCTGGGCAATAAGAGAAAGATGGTAGGAATGAGTTGGTGAGGGCACAGAAACACCAGATGAAAGTAAACACAAATAATTGCACCAATCTGAATTTTATGAACACTTCCCAATTGTCCAGATTCGTTAAGATTTGATCAAACAAGACAAACTTTATTTGTGTCCAATTTTTATTTAAATTCTATAATCAACAACAGTACTCACCAGCTTTCCTGCTAAAAGCAACCAGTTATTTAAGTAAGTAGCAGAGGCAACTTCCAACCACGTAAGAGTTACGTTCGATTAAAACTATTTGGAGGGTACATTTTAAAGTTCAACTTCAAACGAGACCCCTGCCTCATGCAGCTGAACCCGACTGCACATCCCTGGTACAGGGCATTAAATGATCAGAAGGAGGTCAGACTGTTGCTAGTGTCCGACTGGCTATTCGCGCAGAAAACCGTCACAATTTCGTAAGCTGGAGATTTCTCTGTGCATCTCAAAAGTGACTGAAGCTGCACATGTAGCGCTAAAACTGTAACTGTAGAAGTTAAAATGCACTAACTGAATATTTAAATATGAAAATTTGCTCTACTTCTAATGCAATGGAATAAACATAGCAGCAGCATGCACCTCGGGATTGTACCTCCAAACACACAGCATCAGGACATGATAGATCCAAGGTGCAACTTATAAGTCAGGCAGAAAGGCTGAACATCTTTCTCAGATATCTGTGACCTCTGCTGTCACCTCCTGTAACAGTCGTTTGTCTGATCCCACGCCAGCAGGACGGCCTGCCAGTTGACTGATCAGATATTCTCACCGTCAGCCCCGTCAGTTTGTCTTCCCAACCAGGTGGCACATGTAACCATTTAGTCAAATCAGCCGGCCAGCCTCTCCTCTGCCTGCTCAGACAGTCAGCGCTGTGACAGCCAAACGTGGTGTGGATGACTTGAAAGCCAGAGGACAGCTGGCATCCTACACATCTTGTTGTGTCGCTTTAAATCCTCCTGCCGGTGCGTCAGACTAAATCTTACCCCTAATTGACAGAGCAGAGGATGTTTTGTGCCAGGATGCAGCAGAGAGAGGGAGAGAGAGAGAGAGAGAGAGACGCGTTCCCCCCTTCATGTCTGCCTCCGTTCACAGTTCTGCAGTACTGAGCTAATGATGTGGCAGCAAGCAGAATGCTTGGCGGTGTGTCAAATATTTAAAAACAGTGCACACGTATTCATATGCAGGAGGTCTAATAATCTGCAGCTTTTTTTCCCCCCCATCTACAATCTCAGAAACATTCAGAAAATATTTTTCAATTATCAGCCGTTTCTTACCGATTGAAACTACATTGGATTGAAGCAATGAGGCTTCTTTAATATCACTCCTAGCCTCAGTTGTCAGGTGTTTGAATAACATCTAGAGCCGGTTTGCAGACTGTGCTTCTTAATGTGAGACACGTCTGAGCAGGTGAGATGGAAGGTCAGGGAACATCCTTCAGGCTGAATATAAATCAGGGAGCGATGGAAACAAATATGCACAGTAGAAGAAGAAATGTTTCATTTGCTGTCAAATGTTAGATGCAGACATCATCCAGATCAATTGAAATTAGTTTATTGTAATCTGTTAGCACCTTACGATTAATTTGTGCCAACATCTTGACATGGTGTCAAGATGTTGTCTTTCATGTAACAGCTGAAAAGATGGCAAATTACAATTTTTTTAACGTTATTTTATGCTCATTATCCAAACACGGAAACCTTGGAGTTTCATCGACTTATGGATTTTAACAAGGTGTTGTACATATTCAGATCTTTACCTGAAGATCCCAACCCTCCACCAAGCATGGAGAGAATCTTCTATGAAATAGTCTTGAAAGAAACCTCTACCCTAGTTCTGTAGCTGACCACTTGAAAAACTGCTTTTATTTATCCTGTCTGATGAAACTTGTTCCTTCAGTTCGGCATTTTTATCTGTTTTGTTTTTTTTTTCTTTAAATTTTTGATACAACTAGGCTTGAAGTTGAGAGCTCATCTGCACTGCCAAGACTTCGTGTCTCTTACATTCCTTGAATTGGCATATGTCAAGTTTTTGAAAACTAGTTTTCTCCCAAAAAAATGCTTAGAAATTGAGGAATTTTGTGTTTCATCTGCAGTAAAAAAAAAAAAAAAAAGCAAAAACATTATTGATATGTCTTCATTCTTTTGCTTTGACCCATACAAAAAAATCCCATGGAAATCCAATGCGTTCACATGTGATTTTCACATGTGAACACATGTGAAAGTCACCCAACAAGAATCCAGTCATTGACACGGCAGACAAACAAATGTGTAAACCATATTTCTTTATTAAAGATTAAGAAACTCCAAGCAGCATATTCATAAATAAAATAAGGATTTCCCTCAGAGATGGACTCGTGACAGACTATCAGCTTTAACAGTTCGTGTCATCATCTCGATTCAGGGTGCTGGAGTTTGAACATAAAATCCACCTCTGCGTATCTGACCAACCGTAACCTCAGGGTCTTCACTCAGTCAGGATGTGAAGCACAGATTGAAAAGCAAACCGAAGCACAAGATCAACTACTGACACCGATAGAAAACATCAATGTAGAGTCTGTTTAGACGGGAGTTGAAAACCTTCTAGCGGATAAAAACACGTGGATCTGCTTTGACGGATCCACTTTAGCACAGTGATATGCATCGTACACGTTCTCCCCTGCCAACTGAAGAAGTGCCCACTTTTCAAATATTTTAAAATATTCATGGATATCTAATCAGCACAAAATATAACTAAATGAGTAAAAAGCTGAACATGATGAATCCCCTAATTTTCACTTGGTTCTGCCACTCATCTCAATCTGAGTTCAAAGAAGAAATAATGAGATAGTGATAAAACTAAAATGTTATTTTAGTTATAAATCACCATTATAACCCTCTTGATTAATACCAGTTACGTTTGTACTACGACGTTATCAGACTGCAGTATGACATGTTTTACATTTTCCGGCACATAAATTTCTCATTTGGTCCTCGTCACACCTTCAAATTAGATTAATACCACCTCAAATTATCAACACATTAGGTAATTTAATAATTATTTAGAAAACAAACCAAATCATTAAATCGCTGTGTGGAAGCTCTACGTTCACTCTGACTTAACAGTTTATAGAATCACTTTAGACACCAATAACTTTGATTTTCTGTCTGATTTTGTGCCCCACTCTTCTTTCAAATCACTGAGTTTTGTGCTTACTCTCCAAATGTCCCACAATTATGTTTCTAACAGGCTGAGGTCAAGACTTTGACTGAGCCACAGCAACACCTTGATTCTTGTGTTTCGGCCATTCTGTTTTGTTTTGGGTTTTTTTTTTTGTCTTTGTTTGGCGTCATTATACTGCTGATGACCATGTTTGGAACAGGCTTCAGCTGTCCAAACATGGCCTTACATCTGACTCTAGAACACACTGGTGCACAGCAGAGTTCATGGCTCAGCCATCAACTGTGAAGCGTTCAGAGCCTGTGGCTGTAAGACAAGTCCCACATCCCCTCCACCACAGTGCTGTTATGCAGTGCTTTGTTTCCTCTAAACATGGTGAAGTTAGTTATAGTGAAACATCTCTACTTGGCCTTCTTTGTTCAAAGGAAAGTTGCAGATCGCTCTTCAACCGTTCAACACAAGCCTCGATTCCTTGAGGTCTATTCTTGGGAACATGGCCAATTGTTCAAATGTTCTTTATTTAGGAATAATATCTCTCTTGGTAGAATGATGGAATTCAACATTTGTAGTGGTGACCTAAATTACACCTGAGTCCACTCCCTCGCAAAGTCTGCGAGACGTAAACATTTCGCTCAGGTCGGGTATGGGTCTCTGCAATAATCCCAGTCAGAGCTTAGGCTGCACCCAGATTGTGTTGCAGCTTAAATCATGAATGGAAGAAGAAAGGCGACAAGGACATAAAGCTTATTTTAAAGAGATACAGTGAAGAGAGATCTGGTGTTTTCCCTGTTTGAATAATTTCAGGAACTTTCAGGGACACCAAGGATACAAAAATCTGCTTTGATATCCTGGTGAGAAATCCCTTCATTCTTTTTTTTTTTCTGTCCTATCTCTCTTCACCTCTGCTCTTCATATGTATAAACCAGTGTGCCATCTAAAGAGCAGCCATGAAGAGCCAGTTGAGGTTGAGTTGAAATTATGGAGGAGCCCCAGTATTCACAAAGGGTAGATCCCCTCTAAAAGCCTTATAATTGTCTGTTTTGTTAGTTCAAACACCAAATGTTTGAAGGTTGGACATAGCTATCCAGTATTGTGTGGTGGCATTCATCTTAGATTAAGACCTGTTGAGGACTAAATTATTTCTTAGACACTCCTGAACTGATAAATGAGCAAATGAAAAGAAGTATTTTCTTTTCAAATTGTGAGTCGTCTTCAACAGTACCTTTACACCACCTAGCCTGTTTTTCTAAACACATTTCTGAAACAGTTTGTTTTGCATTAATCTCAGTATTACCATATTAGCTCTGATTTGTGAACACTTATGCTTTGAAGTACATGCCATCTTACTTTTTATGATAGCATCTTTACCTTGCTCTGATCTGGTCATCTTTAAGGTAGCTGATAAATTCACAGTTCAATCTGTAAAATGCACAGGTTTTGAATAGCCACATTTCAGACATGATTGTAATTTTTATTCTTTTTTGACTGAATTCAAAACCGTCTTGAGAATTTTTCTTTATGTGGGCTTGAGTGTGTGTGTTGATGAAGGAAATGCCAGCAAAAAGAGTAAAGCAAAGCAGTACAGGAGTCTAAAAGACTTCAGTTTCTTATCAAACCTCAATTGCTTAGATACAAAACGGGTTCTACAGTAATCCATCTACAATCTTCGTCCTTGTCAAGGTGGATAAGTGGAGACAACACAAAAAGAAACAAGCAGTTTAAATAACATCAGTATCATCAACAAAACGTAGAACTTCTTGATTTTAGATTTGTGGGCTACATCTACTTTCTGCAGCAGAAAAGAAAAAAATCAAACCTGATGTCCCATCTCCAGAAAGGAGGCCCTTCTTTCCTGCAAGTCAAAGTCTCTTTATTTCTTCTTTTCCGCGTTAGTGCATGAGGAATGGGAACCCGTCAAAGGCGAGTCGGTCTGCTCCTTGCTGCTTTCTGGCTGTTAATGTCCTGAAAACTCTACCGTGAGCGATCAGCAGGCTTCCAAACAGCCCACTCTGGCAAATGAAAATGAAGTCAAAACTCATTAGGCCTATAAATGCACATTAATCGCACTTATGACAGCAAAAATGCTGGGGTGAAGTGTGGCCTTTAGATTTCCTTTTAAACAGTTTTCTTTCAAGGCTCGTTATAATATTCTGAGGAGAGGGAAGAAAAAAGAAAAAAAAACATAAAACTTCCTCTGTTTTACGAGTAGCTGGGGTATGGCACCTGCTGAATCGCCTCCATCGTGAGCCTGTGATTGCACTTTGGATAATGACGCCCTCCGTCATCCCCTCAGGTGATAATGGACCTCATTAGGAATGACTTGTGGGAATATGAGGCCTCGGTCATTTTGCTCTCCCTCCTGATAAGAATAACTACTGAGAAAAACCTCAATACAAGTGACAATAACTTCTCTGGTAGAAAAAAACATATTTATATCATTTTAATATTCTGGTTAATTACAATAAGCTAACGGTGAGAGACTCTTAGGCTGTGCTCACACTAGCAACTGCTGTCTGTTACTTTTGTTTCACATTTGCATAATAATTTGAGATCAGGTCGTTTTCTGCAAGCTTTGGCATACTGGGGTTGGAATTGTGTTCCAGCTCAAATTGATCAGAAAAATAAAAAAAATCCATGCAAGTTCCAGTTGACAGCATTGTTGATCACCTGCAACATTTTATGGACTGACCCAAACTGTGTCGGTTCTTAATGGCTGAAATTATGGGTTGGAAATGAAACTTCTGGCAATAAAAAAGAAAAAGCCATGTTTTTTCATTTTCTTTTGTCTTTCAACGTCTGGGAAGTTTGGAAATATTTGTAGCTTTAATTTGATAGTTTCACATATGGCCTCAAGAATGCTAATGACGGATTTTCTTACAATAACAAAGTTTCTTTGAAGTTCAGTTAGATAAATAAAAATATGAACATTTTTAAACCACTACTGGATACGTGTTAGAAGGTATTCCAGGGTCTTCCTATTGTTTAAAGTAATTGGGAACATCCTAGCAACTGACTGATAGTCCTACCAGAGCTAATAGTTCATGTTTCTCTATTAAGAAACAGAGTTATATATACTAATGTGAAAAAGAAGCCCTGGGGACAATTATATATTTTTATTCTATACTTCCGGTTAAGCCGATGTATCAAAACCTAATTAAATGCAGGAATAGTTTTAAAGCATTTATATCAGCAAAATTCCATTCCAGTCCTCAAGGACAGATGCCTGGCAGGTTTAAGATGGGTCGGGTCCAACTCCAATTGCTGAATTACCTTCTCTGCATGCTGTCGAGTTCTGCAGAGACCCACTAATGAACTATTCATTTGAAGTGGGATTGTTGAATTAGGGAAACATCCAAAACATTCAGGACTCCAGCTGCTGAGGCCTCGGATTGGGGAAAACTAAAGTGGATCTAGTCATTCTTGTTAGTTTGAATTTGGTTGTGCAAATACTGTCGCCACAAGATGGTAAAACCTGTTTAAAAAAGTAGTAACGTAGAAAAATATCATATCGCTGATGGTTACATTTGATTATCAAGTCAGGTTGTTAGCTTCTTACCAGGGTTAGAAACAAAACAAAAATAGTCATATCTATAAGTTTGGATAACTAAGTACTTTATGCTTTATAGATTATCCTATTAAAATATGTAGGGAGGTGCTAATTGTCAGGTACGTCTTCATGAAATACTGAAAAAACTGACTTCCTTGCTTCATTGGTTAAGTGCAACAAAATTAAGAACTATTATTGGAATATAGCATCTTCATTTATGGGCATTTGAGTAAAAGAAAGGATAAAATTTTGAGGCATTTACATTTATGCATTAATTGTAATCAGTTTCTGCTTTTTGTATCAAAGCACCATCTCCTTTGTTTTGTCACAGTCCAGAAAAAACAAAAACAAAAAAAGAAATAGTGATCAGTCAAAATCGGAACTGAGAAAATGTAAAGTCAGTTAGCTTTGATAAACCCGATCAACATACCTCTAAACAAGTCAAAGCTGGATATATTCCATTTGAAGAGCAAATTTTCTTGTTTACATTGCAAAAATCCAAATTGTCGTCTTTATCCACTAATTAGAAACATGACAGGATCCAAAGTCGAACAGCGACAAAGTCGAAGTTCTCCCTCGGATTACAGGCAGTGTTGGTGTGATCACAGCCTGAAGTCTTCACCTCCTTGCTCTACTATTCCTTTCATTTGTCTTTTTAAAAAGTGACGGCAAATAGAAAATAGAAAAACAATGTATTCAACTGTGTGAAACAAAAACATCTCTTCCTCACACAAACACCGTTTACAGTGGATGTAACAAAAAAGAACAGATGTCGACCTCAGCTTTGAAATGAAAAAAAAAAAAGTAAAAATAGGCCTTCGCAGCGCTTCGCTGCTCAGGCCCCAATCAACAAAAAAAAAAAAACAAGTCTATTTTATAGTAACACAAAAGGGGGATGCGTCTGAAGGTATACTGTATATAGGTTTGGTACAGAGGTGCATAACAGTGGGTGTCCAACACTACAACGTCCCGTACAGCAGTGCATCATGGGTAGTCGTTTACACTGATGAGTTGTGGCGAGAGACATCGTTTAATTTCGGCACTTAGAAAACAATCACGATGAAATCCGCGTCATTGTTTTTAATTGAACAAAATTTACAAAGCCATTCAAACAGTCAGAACGTTTCATCAATGTATAGATATAGATTTTTTATCTTTTTTGTGTTTTATAACTCAACTTCAAAAATTGAGAATATTCAAAATACACTTTGACCTCACTCATTGTCTCGATATTTACAGATATGTACAGAAAAAAATTACAGCCCGCCCAGAACCCGTCTGCCTGCCCCGGGCCCCTCCCTCGCGCCCCACAAACCCCACATATACCCATTTTTTTTCCTCTTTTAAACGTATTCTCTGAACGGATGGTAGGATACAAAATGTTTTTAATTTATACATGTTTTTCCCTTCTAAAGCTGCCCAACCCACCTCCCATGCCGATCTGGGTAAAGTCCAGAGCGGCCACCACCCACACCCCCCCACCCCCGTCCCATCCTGTCTCTATATGGATGTACTGTGGCTGGGATCAATGGCTTCGGGTATGGGTCCTGCGGAGACTGCCTGGTAGGACATTGGCATGGGTGTCTTGCCAGGGCTCTGCCGGAAGAGCCCCCCGTTGGGAGCCCGGTGTTTGCACTGCATGGTGCCGCTGAGGCTGGTGCTGCTGAGAGGGTGGTGCGGGGGCAACGTGGTGCTGCCAGGGCCCTGGGACAGGGGCAGTGTCCTGCCTAGGGTCCCCCCATGGTGAGGGTGGGGAAGAGGGGGAGGTGGGGGTCCCTCCCCGGGCAGGTAGGTGGTCACAGTGAGGGCCGAGGGCGGGTAGTCCCGCACGGACTCCGGCCCCGGCACCAGAGAGGCCTGGCTGGGCTGCATGCTGCCGATGTCCAGCGCAGAGATCTCGATAGAGGGACCGGGGATCTGCTTGTGGGCCAAGTCCTCGTCCAAAAGACTGTTCATACGACGATGCACCTGTTCCAGATTCACCTCCTTGTCCTACAAGAGGAGGGAGTGGGGGGTGAGGAGGTGGGGTGGAGGAGGAGGACAGAGGGGAGACAGGGGGAGAAAAGGAGGGGAGGAGGGACACAGAGGCTGAGATTGGCGATGGGTCGGTTTCTCCGACTGATTCAGCTCTGCTGATGCTCCATGCATTCCTAATCAGGCGGTGTTTGTGACGGACGCCAGCTGATAGACTGACTCCATTCTGTGGTTTGAGTTGAAAAGCCCAGTGAGAACTGAGGCCACGGGAACCAATATGTGTGTGTACTTTGAAATCAAACTTGGCCAGTGAGTATTAAATGTTTGATGCATGGAGTGGGGGGAAAAAAAGAAGAAGATAAAAAACCCAAAACAATCCTGGGGCCAAACTGACAGGCAGGAGCTTGTTGGAGAGCTGTCTGCGGTTGCTTAGCTTCTTGCTAAACATGATGGCTCTTTTATTCCTCCTTAAAAGATTTATTGAAACCTTCATGTGTCCGATAAACACATAAAAGTTTAAGCTTTTCAGATTTATGACTATTTCTCCAGGTTTTTCTCTCCCCTCCGTGGCGTGCTTTCCCTCCCTGCCCTTGGAGCAGATCGGCTCCGTGCAGCAGGACTGCGGAATCGGTTCCCTATCAGAACAATTTAATCACAACATTGGCTGACGCTGCATCTCCTGCTGATTGCAGTCATGCATACTTGTTAGGCATTAATAGACACTTCAGTGTTTCCCTGTTGAACCGCAGGTCTGCTTCAGTACACTGGGTTAAGGGAAGGTAAAGGACAAACAGGAGGGAGTGAGAGATGGAAGGCATGACCAGCATATTAAGCAGGCCCGGGAGGCTTTGAGTCCAGATTTTCCTTCATGGATGTTTGTTCGCTGCGTGTGCAGTCACAGCGCAGCCACTTGGCGTTTGGGGAGAATTTAAAGCAACTTTATTCACTTTCCAACAAGCACACGAGGTCAGTTCCTGAACGCGAGCCCCGTTTGGCTCCAGGATCAGATTCAACTCGACAAACGATATTAGTCACACTGACACAATGCAAGTGTTGCATCTGCACTCCGTATTAAAGAGCACATGTTCAGGTCATATTAAGTTTCAGAGGCACAACATTTTCTACATAACCAAGGCATGCACCCCCTGCCTCTACCCCTCAACCTGTAGCAGCCTTTCCAAAGCATTGTTTTTCCTCTGGTAAAAATGAGTTAAGAATCCAGAGGCATTCCTATTTAAATGTTGCAAAGCTCTAAATTTAAAGCAGCAAGGTGTAGGAGAGGACTTTGCAAAGATCCGCTTTCAACTTTTGCCGATAGAACGTGTTGCTGGAGCAGGCTGCAGGTGTGTTTGAATGATCCCACTCGAGTCTCGAAGAACAGCTCTCAGAGCCAATTAAAACATCTGAGCCCTGGTTATTCTTCCGGCAGACTGGCACCTCATTAAAAATATGTTTTTTTTAGGAGTGTCAGGTTGGGAGCCAGCCAAGATAAATAAATGCCCAGGATTAAACCTCAGCCGGTTGTTAAAAGTCGGACGGGCGATGTAAGTGCAGATGGAGGGGTTGTGGGGGGAGAAACAACAACAACAAAAAAAAAAAAAACAACAGCTGTGTGAAAGCCTCCATTAATTTTGAAAACAAACAGCTCCGGTAATAAGGGGTCCCAGTGGGAGGGCATTTGAAATCGTTTTGCCTCCTGCCACTTTGTAAATACAGTAAATGTGGAGTGGATTGTGCTCAAAAGCGATAAGGAGAGTTTCTGATTGGTTCTGGCTCGTTGTAGATTCAAGTGGTCTTGTGAAATATTTCAACTCTTCACCAGAGGAGCTGTTTTTTAACTAGCCCATTGCCTCACATCAACATTTACTGTGCTGTCACCACCTCTGAGATGATGATCGATCTTCTCTTTGGGCGCCAAGCAAAATATCCCCCTCTTGCAAGAAATAGTGCTTTTTACATATGCATAAAAGATTAACATGTTACTGTATTTCAAGGGAACCTGAATTTGCGATATTTGAGTTTTTTTTCTTTTTTTTTCCCCAGAACTGCATATATACAATGTTTCTTCTATCATTAATAGCAATGATAAGAATTTTGTTACTGTGGCTTAGACTTCATATCAGCTATATAAACTATTTATGGTTGGATTTGGCAGAAAAAAATTGAAGAAAAAGAAAGCTAACTAAACCGATTTTGATTCTTCAAACAGAAAAAAAAAATCAGCTTTTGTCAAAAAATTATGTTGATAATGTAGATAAAGCTTGTGATGTGTATTATTTTTTTTAATTCACAGCTAGGATGTCATGATTGTTAGATAGCTTTAGGGAAAATGTTTTTACAATAACTCTGTTTTCATGTTATGAGTTTAAGCTTAGATCCGTAATTTCCATTCAAAAAGATAACCCCTAAAGAACAATACTACTGATGTATTTTTCAAATAACAACTTTGTATTTGGAGAAAATTACAATTGATCACCTAAGAAAAATAAAATACGTTTTTTTTTTTTTTTTTTAGAAAAATGTTTTTCCTACCTTTTTTATGCCTTAAGAAAATAAAAAGAAATTGGAAAAAAATCCTGACACAAAGGATCATAATTTATGCATGAAAGGGTTAATCCAGGTTTTCCCATTGAGTTAAAAAAAGCCTGACACTCCCCACCACACCTCATAAAGAAAATATACTCTACTAAATCGTCTTCCTGCAAGGACCACACTTGCCTTAAAGCATGGTTTAATGCTAACACGTTCACCATTTGTTCACCAATCCTGGAACAGCAGCAAGAAAGGTCAGAGGTGAGCTGTTAGAAATTCGTTCACACACTTAAAAGATGATCAAACAAAACATAAAAGAGGGGAAAAACACAAAAATAATGTAACAACCGAGAGGGTTTCTTATGAAGGAAGGATCACTGTTGCTGGTGAGATGATTCCAGTCAGTGTCTGATGAACAGATGAGACTGATAAAAGTTTAGGTTGTTGTGTTTATAATTAGCTGCCGCTAAAAACAAACTGAAAACCACTTTTTGCTATTTGACTTGGAAACGTTTATATTTAAAATTTCAAAGAAATTTGTTACATTTCCCTTAATTGATGGAAGTCTTCAAGGTGAAAACTGGGCTTGATTTCAGATTAAGAAGTGAAAGATTTGCCTCAATCAAGCACATTTCTGCTCAGATTATACCAGAAATAAGCCCACCTAAAATAAAAAAAGAGCTCTGCGACGGCACAGAAATTGATCATTTGTTCGGGTTTACTTGGATGGTTGCATATGAGCTCTAATCTGACCTGTATCAATTGCTTCTGCTTCATCCCAGCCTCTCTCTCTGTCTGTCCAAATGTCCCTCCTCCCCTCCGATGAAGCAGTTGTAATGTCATTATATGTCAATGGACCAGAAACCCTTGCCAGTCTGTAATCCTTAGTGACCTGCACGAGATCATAGACAGTCAAGTGTAAATAGAGCGATGAAGAGGAGAGGTGAAGAGAGGGAGAGGAGAGAGAAGACGGGTGTCCACATTGACATATAATCTGCAGCATGACGTGACACAGTGACAGCAACAGGTAGGAGTTAAAGAGACAAGGGCGCTAAAGGCCGACACAGAATTGTCTGCTCACACTTTAGTTTATGGATCCACATCAAAGCTTCATCCAGTCACTTGACAGAGGTCACATGGTGCAGATCTATTCTGCCTCTGGCTGGAGATGAAACTCAGCCAAAGTCCTGACACCACAACACACAGCATACACTACAGGTTCATGCTACAGGGGTCTGAAAGCTGGTTTAGTCTTAGATCCTGATGACCCATCAAGATCACAACCCCTGGTGTGTATAATTGCTACATTCTGTCCAAGTACGATTCAAAATGTTGACAAAGATTTTGTTTTAAAATGCCAAAAACTTATCTTTGTTCTACTTTAGGCATGAAGCAAGTGGTTGGGGTTGAGCAAGTGTTCTTTTGGGGAATAACATGTGAGCAGGATTCAATGGTGGGTCCAACGTTTGTTGTTTCCTGATATTCTGCCAGTTCTGTGATTAATAGGATATGCAGATCTATGAAGAAGATTGTTCTGGCATCGTTATGAGTCTGGCCAACTATTTGACTCTGCCCTGAACTGTGCAGGTTGGGTATAACTGTGTGTGCCCTTAGAATCAGAAATGTATGTTCACTAGATCCCAACTCTGGTCCTCAAGTTCCCCTGGGTGTTTTGATTTAGCTTCTGCAGCAGAGAAGGTTGCACCATAATTTGAATCAGGTGTGCTGGAAGTGAGACACCTCTATGGGAGTATTCACATCATCCCGGTTTAGTCCGCTTTAATCGAAATGTAGTCTGTTTGCCAATAAAGTCCGGTTCATTTGAGGATGTGTGAATGTGCAATCAAACCTTTATGTGGACCAAGAAAAAACAAACTCTGGTCCACCTAAAAATCTATGTCTCAGTTTAAAGTGAACACTGGCACAATTCAAATTCATATGTGGATGTAGACTGCTTCAAAAGCAGGAAGTGAACTTTACCACAGGACCTTTTGGGTAGATAAATCTAGCGGTAGAGGGAGAAATGGCTTGTGGGCCTTTATCAAAGTCAAAACAGCTAAAATCTGATGCTACTCTATTTTTGTTTGCATTTTGAGAAGAAGGAAAATGCAAACATGTTTTCTTCTGGGGTTTTTACGTTCTTTCCTCTGGTAGTTTTTGGTGCAGCGCCTTCACAGGCATGGTGGAGAGGAAAAGGTTTATCAATTGGTTTGTATTGTTTGACACAATAAAATAACCCAAAATTGCAGCTGAAAACATAAAACAAACGTTGCCATTTTGGTCCTCAATTGAACAAAGTCTGCTGGACTCACCCTAAAATATGCACATCATGGGTATTTGATGGCCAGGGGTGGGAATCACAGCTCTAGATATTGAGATGTTGGCGAGAGAGAAAATGCAGTATTTTATCTGACTCTTACTCAAAATGTAAAGTGTCTTCAAAACATACACTGAAGGAATATCCATGAATGGTTTTAGGTTCTTTGAGTGACATCCCCACACTTATCCTGGAGGCATTTCTGGAGTGGAAAACATGAACATTAATGCGTTAAAGATAAAAAATAATAAAAAAAAACTACTGGGAAGAGCACTTGGTTAAATTGCTGTCATTTTAAAGCCTCCAGCCCCTTGACTTTAATTTGTGTCTGAGACGTGGTGAAACATCGGGAAATAGAAGGCAAGACTTTCCTACATTCTGATGACTGAAATGCTGCTAGCTTTAAACATGAAGCAACTGCTCACGCACACGAGTTAGTTCAAAAAATGTTTTTGATGTTCCTCTCATTCTGCCGTCCTACAGCTACAATGGTCCTCTAGAGAAAGCAACATTTGTACATTCAAGGCTGGACAAGAGGTCAGAGGGTGCAAATTTACAGGGGAATTTTTATTCAGCAAGATATGGTTTGTATGTGTGGGTGTCTTGACATACATTTTTGGTAAGGTGGAAAGTTTTTTTTAACTATTTTTATTTATTATTTTTTAAACTTGTGAGAAAACTTTCTCAGGTTTATGCGGCTCAACACCGGGTGATACTGCCAACGGAGGTTGTCGGTTCCAGCTTCCTCCGGCACCTTAAGAGTTTTGGGCACTGAAGCCAACCCTGTCTCTCGTCTGAGGATTACTTCAGACAAGAACTAATCCTTTCAGTTTTAGTGAAAGGACCTTTCAGAGGACAGTAGGGTTGTCGTCTTGATTCTAAAAACAATATTCTTACAATTTTTGAAGGCACAGAAGAGGAAATATTCTTAAAACGTGAGTAAAAAAGTTAATATCCATTTAGAAATAAACACGTAATTTAAAAGTGTTACTTCCATCTATTGCAAAATGATAGACAAGACAAGACTGTGACATGTTTTAGAAGTGTTAACATTTACTGGCATCATTTCCGACTGAGAATTTATTTTTTTCATTATGTTAAATGCTATTTTCATTTGCACACAGTCATTTGGCTGCATGTTAAGGGGTTTTAAGGGACTTGATGACATGCGTTGCTAACTTTTCATCTTGTTGGAGTTTTCAAACGCATTTCATACTATTAATTACTGGATTTTATTTGAAGATCTCATTAGCTATGGAAGTACTGTACAAGAGTGTGGTTTTTTTTTTTCGTGCTTGTCATCTAAAAACTGGTCCACAGGTAAAATCAGCCGCAGATGGCTCTGGGTCAAAGGTGCTGACATATCCGCTGCTGTTGCACAAGTCAAACCCTGCTTAACCCTGGCTTAGTCACCTGAATAAGGGGGTTCTTGTTGTTGAAAGACCTCTGGGGTAACACTGAAGATCCCACTGTATCAGTACATGTATTCTACAACCGTATAAATGAACTCACATCGTCCAAAAATGAAAAAGAACTCAAACTTTTAAAGATTTGGCAAAAATTGTCTTTGCCAGATATAAATTCAGCTGAGTCCTGACCCTTGAAAGAGACTGTGTTTTTTTTTTTTTTAAATCTGTGCAAGGTGCTATACAAATAAAATTTAGCTTACTTACTTGGATACAGCTGTCAGACTAATAGAGAAGCTCAGCACCTATTGTTCTTTTAGAACTCAAGTCGTTACATGGATCGGTTATCTGAAACATTTAACCAGCTTTTGTTCTAATCAGTCTGATAAACACGAAATGGGACGTTTTACCCTGGCTTCGGCTCGGCTTAATTCCAGGTCATCGTTATCGGTTTACTGTCAAGATAATTCATTTACGGAAGCTAATTGCATGTTTAATTAGCCTCTGTTTAATTCTCGTTACATAAAACTGTGGAACTTAATCAGATTCTGTAAGTGAATTCAAGAACATGTCTGAATGATACCAACCACATTTCTTTTGTGTGACACACAAGCTTCTCTTATTTTCTAATTAAATCTGATTGAATGCGTGGCTCGTTCATTGAGGTTTATTGGATCTGAGCTCTGACGAGACGCAGCAAGTGAACAGACAGAAGATCACTCAACTGTTAAAGAAACTGATACACGACGGTAGTGAAAGCGAAATCCGATGCTGTAATGAGGCCTGCATTCAGTTCAACAGCTCCGCTTTCTGCGCTAAACTGTCATGATGCTGCATGGGTCTCTGTTGGCTGTGCGTCCATTTCTTTTGTGGCCTGCTGCACTGCACTTATTCATCACTTCTAAACCTGAAAGGCATTGCAGCTATTACATGATTTTTGCAGATGGTTGACTGCACATGTAATCTTATAAATGTTCATTTTGGGGGAAGAACGTATTGTGCAGCTTATGTTGGTTTATTGGCAATGTTATGTCAACACATGAGTGCACATTAATTGGAAGCTCCTTCAGGGAATCTTAGATTGCCTGCAGTTTTCAGAACACTATAGTAAAAGTGAGTCTTGCAGGGCCTTGTACTAAACTTATTGGATTCCGTTTGGGTGTACTTTTTAAGGGGTGTTAGTGTTCTGATTGATTTCTGCAGGCTAGCTTTAAGAGTAAGCACTTGCGTTGTCTCTGCTCCTGAGGTTATTAATCAGAAGAGTGCAACAGCATATATTAGCAAACTGCTTAAAGTCTCAGGCCAGGCAGATGTTTTGACCAGTAGCTCTTTGGATTTGGAGTCCATATTTTATATTATATATATTATTTGTGACTGACCTAGAAGTCCTTCAATCATAAAAAAAAAATGGCTCCTACGCTGAAAGAATGAACATATGATGTTGACACACAACAGGGTACTACAGTGCTAAATATCTTTAAAGAAGAACATTTCTAGTCTTTGAAATCAGTAGGAAAGGGCTTCTAGTACATAATAAACTCTATTTCCCAAAAATAGTGCAAATTTTCTGCAGAATAATATCATGTTGGCAAATAGTGGCAGCAGTGAATTTAAAATGGCCGTGACAATTCTACAACTTCATCAGGACAGTCATTGCAAGGCACTGTGGCTGCTATGTGCATTGTGTCCAGCATCACTTTAGCCAAAAGAATATCATCAGTATCTGAAAAAAAAGGATCACACTGTTCATGCTAAAGTACCTATACCGAGATCAAACATTTCTTACATAAAAACATGGAATAAGTCGAGCCAACTGGACCAATTAGCAAAGAGAAGGAAGTTATTCTGTGCCGCTTTAGAACTGTAGTCTGCCTGTGGTTGAATAATGGCAGCGGTGGAAGTGAACAAAGCCGTTCAGGCTGTGTTGGCCACGCTTCCAAATATTGAATTAACACTAACAGCCGTCTTGTTTAGGTTGGCATTTCTCTCTTCGGGGTTGAAGATGGTTGTTTACGGCGCAGGTCATTTCTGGTAAGCTTCATAGCCTGGAACTGTCATGTTAAATACGGCAAATGTTAGCGACTGGGTAAAATTTCAAACTTCAACAGAGTCCACGTTGTAGCAAGCAACCGTTTCTGATTAGCCAAGGCTCCTAAAGGGACTGCTTTTTTTTTTTTTAAAAAAAAGGCTAGATTGTATCCATCTTGTTTTAGGTCTGACACCTCATTCTAATAAAAATGTGCCAAAGGAAAAACTCTGAAAGAGCTTCAGATATGTGTAAAACCACAACAAAAGACTACAGGACGTAAAAGGAATAAATTAAAATTCCTGTCGTCTGGCAACACACATTAATCCGAATGGACTAATGCATAAACGCTCACAGCCAAGCTGCAGAAGAATGCTTGTTTTCCTGTTTGCTTGCTTTAGTCATCACAGAAAAGCCCCGACGGAGCCATGGTGAGCTCTCCACTAGCCTTTGTTTTTTTTTGTTCTTATAGCAGCAACTCTTTCCAAAACTCAAGGGCCACTCAGGGATTTGTGCTAATTATATCACATTAAAGTTGATCCTCATCAGGCGTCTTTGACAACTTGCGAAAATATAACCATAACAGTGAACCATTTATTATTCATCAGGCACTTATTAAGATGGGTTTCAGTAATAAGAACAAATATTTGGACACCACTTGATGGCGTAACTGCTAATGGAAACTGCTTTATGTCTGTTTTTGTCTCCTGATATCTCAGTAAAATTGAAAATGTCCATAAGCATTAAAAAGGTTTCAGTGTTTGACACCGTTATCCCCGGCAGCCTGAGCAATCTCTCATTTTCTTGGCTAATTATCGCCTCCTTTCAGAACCCTTGGGTTAGGGAAATTACCAAAGCTTTACTACAGAAAATGGGTTTGTAACAATAATTCAATAGCGGCTCTTAAATGGTTAGAAAGGCGTCACCGTGGGGATCGATCATTAAAGCCTGTGGTGCACGCTGTGCTTTAGTGAGAGTGAAGGTTTGCTGGGAAACATGCAGGATGTGTTGGAAGGCAGAACCTGGCGTGTTGAGCTAATGAGGGGAAGCAGAAATAAGTTGCTTTATGGGCGAATTAGTAGAAGTAATGGTCGGGTGGAGTATGCTGTGTGCTTCTTGTGGCTTGGAGAATTTGAGCTACAAAAATAGCTGAAGTCCTTGTTTAGGACAAGGTGAGAGGGGAGTGATGGACGGATAAAAGAAAAAAAAATGAAGCGGGTTAAATCAAAAGAGACCAAATTTGATTTCAATTAGTGGCCTGGGCTAATGAGGCACAGAGCATGTTGACCTAACTCTGTCCTACCTTGTCTCCCTCTGTCCTCCAGCCTTCCTCCGCTAACACTACCACCCTAAATCTCTCCTCTACAGCTGGGTGTACTGGAGCTCCACTAAGTCGGGGCTCGCGTCTGCGGCTGGATCCTTAAAGTAGAGTGTGGCAGTGTCTTCCCCCCGCTGGCCCGTCCGCCGGGCCCTATGCTCGGTCACCTCTTTGGGCTGCTCCTGCCGGCAGCGGTTGCTGTTCCACCATGCTTCCAAGCCAGCCACCAGGCAGGCCAGCAAGAGGCCGGCGGCCAGGATGCAGAAGATGCCAGCGAAGCTGTGTAGCTTGAGGGAGCGACCGTCGGGATGGGCGCTGGCGTGGCTGCTGAGGTCGCAGCGGCCGGTGCGAGGCCACCACTTCTGTTTCATGATGTCCAGGTCGCCTTTCTCCTGCAGCTCCAAGATCCTGAAGGAGACAACAGGAATGCCACAGAGACGTTTTAGTCCACTTCCCATTGCTACTGGACACAATGTTGTTCTCAATAAATACATTTCTGATCATGCTATTGACATGAAATTCACACTGGAGGTCGGTAACAACCCGAATAATCCACACAAATCAATCAATTTTTAAATTAAGTTAGAAAGTGAAATATAACAGTAAAATAAGTAAGCCTTCAGTCAAGATGTGCTCATTTGTCACAGTACTTTTGAAAATAACCACCTCAAGGCAGGTATTTTATCATTTCTAAACAAAGAACAAAATTCTTTTACCCAGCAAAATTAGGTATTGTGACTCAAAAGCAAGTGCTTCTTTTAGTTTAAATGAAATAGCAGGCATTTTTTTTTTATCAATAACCAGCCTCCCAAAGATGTGAGTACATGCACACATCTTTGTTACAGGTTCACTATGAAAAGCAAACACAGTAGACAGCTATGGAGTTTTTGACGGAAAGGTTCAGAGTAATGCTTTCGAAAATCATCTATGTTAGAGCTGTGCGTCTAAACATCAGATATGCTGTTTCTGAAATAAAGCAGAGGTAATCAGGCCATAAAACCGAAGCCTAATTTGATGTGTTTAATCGGCTCAGCTCAGTGTCAACACGCTGAAGGTCAGCGCACAGTGTTTTCCATCCACAGTCTCTCCTCTAAACAAAACAGTTTAGCAGCACAAATTCAGCAGAAGCTAAAAAGTCTGCGAAGGTTCTTAGTGGCTGGATTATAAAGGAGACAGGCGGCAATGGAGGTAGCATAGCAGTTGTGGGATGTGGTATTAACATGATGGTTGGGAACGCGGAGATAATGGCTTCTACGGCGAACAATAGCCCTGCCCTCATTTTCACACTCAGACACATTATCCCTGCGAGTCCCAGAGCGTTGCGCCGAGAAGACGCCTCCGGCTGTTGGACGCCCGCTGAACCGGGCCGGGCCCAGAGTGGAAAATTCATTAAATAAGGAGCAGCTCAGCATTTTCTGAGTGGCACAAATTAAACACAGAGTTGCTTAATTGAAGAGGGAAGGGAAGACGGAGCGGAGGCACCTCCACCGGGTCAACACAGAGCTGAACGCGACTGCAGCAGAGACCAGACAGCCAAGACAAAGAGGAATGAAACGGTGAAAAAGTTTTCTTCGATCACCACAGCAAGCTCTCTGTTCAGACTGGATCTGGATTAAAAGTAATTTAAATATTGTTTGCTATGCCCGGGGGGGGAGGTAATGTTTAGATTTTTTTTTAAAATTACTGACAGAGAGTTTAAATTACACCCAGTAACTTCTGTGGAGAACTGGAGTTCATCTATCTGCATAACTATCTCAATATTGTGTTTATCAAGAAGTTTCAACTTAAACAGTAAAAAAAGTGAAAGATGAGAATTATTAGTCGGTGTAGCAGGTTTGCTCCATATTATATTGAGCACATGTGAACATAAGTTGCACCCACTAACTCTGGGGGAAAAAAAGAAATTACATATGTAATTTGTTAGTGCGCCCACAATTTTGTGGTTTAGTCAGTTATAAAGTTAGCATTACTCTGAAGCACCAATGTCGCTGTCAAACATTGAGTCAGACATGCACAAATATTTGCTTTTACAGAAATCCAGACTCTGGATGATTTGACCATGATTGTTAAAAAGCAAGCCATTATCTATATAAAATAAATCTAAATGTATGTGAACGTCTGTTAGCATAAATATGAGCCAAACACCAAAACACCATCCTGATGTTCAGGGATGTACGTCTGAAGGAACAGCATTTTAAAAGCAAACCACATATCACACTACTAAATGCCAACCGGTGAGTTAGTAGTACAGTCTACATCACCGACACAAACCTGATGCGGCTGACCTCACTCAGATTGTTGCACTCTACCTGAATTAAAATACTATAACAAGTCTGTTTGCTGTATTTTTATTTATTTTTTTATCTGAACAAGAGCAGCATGTAACACTAAACAAAAGAGAAACCTCTGTGGCGTCCTGTATTTGCAGAATTATTTTTGTTTTTCTCAAACAGCAAAGAACTTTCCAAACTTCTTGGATGCAGTTGCTCTTAGCTTTGTGCCTGCTCTGCAGGAGCTGAGATGATTCTAATTGCTAAAGCTACTAGGCTAGATTTCGTTAGTGTGTTAGGAACCGAACAACGTTTAACATTGAACTTTAGCTTTTAATAATCTAAAGAAAGCACAGAGCTGAAACTAACAATCTTCACACAGATGATGTGTGGTGCAACTTATGGTGTCATGTTTACTCGCATACGCACCGACTCCCTGTGGGGAGCAACGTCGCCTCAGCAGTCGCATCAACAGTGTGAATGCAAACACAGAGAAGGCCCTTTCATTTTGTCTTTTTGCTCCTCTAACCCTCAGAGAACTGCTAGAAAGCATCAGACGCCGACACCTTCCTCAAACTAATCTGTCACCTCTCTGTGTGGCAGTGTTTCTGCATTTCAGAGGTTTTATCTCTATCCAGCCAGTGCTGCTGACTCATCGTGCCCTCAAGTCCACGACTCGTCACATACAGAGAGGACGATCTGAAAGAGAAATGGGATTGTTGCTCAGCGTGCGCCTGACCTTGGAGGATGAAAGAGGAGGACACGGAGCCGGGAGGAGGAGAGCGAAAGTGGGCGGAGGTGTAAACGACACTCGTGCGAAGACGCCTCTGGCGTTGCGAGGTGCGTAACACACCGGAGAGCGATTTTCCCAGAGCAACAAAAGAACCCGCAGCACAGCGGTTGCTGCTGCTAATTCTTTGTGTCAACATCTATATTAACACTAAGACTCCACCTTTGGTGTGTATGTATGTTTCATCCTCACAAAGCGACAAAGAGTGTGCCATGGTTAATGCATGAAGGAGTTTGTGCCTCAGTGCAGCAAACATCAAAAACCTGCTGCTGCTTCTAACCGGGGAGCTGCTGAATAATAGCTGCCTTCCCCACAAACTTTCTATATTCACATAAGAAGCTTTCAAGGCAGCAGAGACTTTTTGAGCCCCGCAAGTGTTTTTATCGCACAGAGGAGAATCCAAGAGCAGGTGCGTGGAAAATTCCTCCCACAATTACCTGTCATTGAAAACTGGTTGGCAGCTGAATTCATCAAGAAGGAGATGAATAAATGCTTTCCTTCCTGCATGGTAGCGGCACACGTCTGTGTCGAGCAGCGCGTAACGCACTGAGAGACCACAGGGAGCACCATGAAATCTGACTTGTGAAAAATCATTGTAATTAATCGTAGCAACATAGTTAACTAAACAGGTGTGAAGATTATTAGTTATGCGCTAAGCAATACAAAAGTAACAAATCTGCTCCAGAAAATCCAATCGAATGCCCACCTGCGATTCTATTTCGATGGGCAGACGCCTGTGTTTTTGAACGCAGCCTTGAAAAGAGTCAGTGTGGAAAGCAAAAATAAAAAAACGAAACAGCGGAATGATGCTTACACTTTGCTCACGTCACTCGCCTCACACACACTCTCTGTCTCTCTCCCCCCTCCAGTCACTCACTTATCCTACTCTGCACGTTTTTTTTGGCGTTCACGTAGTTGAGGTAGTTGTAGAGGGAGAGCTCAGTAGTGACGGGAAGTTCACAAAGTCTTTGTTCTCTCGGCACTCATAGCTTCTGAGCAGGGACTTTCACAAAGCTGCTGCCAAGTGACGCATTAAAGGAAAACTTTAAGATGTTTGGATGGTTTAGGATCTGTTCTGAGTAACACTTTTCTCAATTTCATGTTTTCTTTGTTTTTGAACCACAAAGCTTCCTTCATGCATCCTTCATGTTCATGTTAGGGAACACAATGGGTACATATTCTTCTACTGCTGGTACTCTTGTTTAAAAATCAGGCCGGCTGATCACTGATGTCCCAGGCCAGTTCTTTATATGTTATTAACCAATGTGTTTATTGTCATTCTCAGTTCTTTGAACCTGTTGTCCTGGTTTTACTATTCTCTTCCACCCAAAAAGCCTGTAGAGTAATAGGTGACTGGATTGAATAAGTAAGGCAGTTCAGCGCCCAGAAGACATTTAGTCTATTTAAATACTTGAATGCAACATTCAAAATTCTTCAGTATAACTTTTATGACTTTTCTAACAAATTTCTTTGACTTTAGCGAAGGTTGTATTCCAAAACCTTTCATAGAAGAGATTTTATTGACCCAGATAAGAGTAATGAATAAAGCTCATTTACCATTTCCTCAAACTGCATGCTGCATTTATGACCTTCGCTGTCGGGATTTCCCCAAAGTGTTATACGTTTTTTTTAATCTTAAGTTTCTTAATGTCTGAGACTAAAACATAGAAAGCAAAAAGAGGCTCGCTGTGGTCAGATAATCTCCCTGTAAGCAGAAGACACAGCTTTCTTGCTTTCTAGTCTCAACAGGTTTGTATTATATAATTTCAACTTTTGTATGCTAAAGTCACACAAAATATGTTAAAAACAGACTGTAGCACTATACCAAAAGTCGTCATTTTATGTTCACTTCCTTAAAGTGAAGCAGCAGGTGGATTATTGCTTTAATGTCTTCAAATTCAAGTAGAGAAAAAAAATCAATAGCAGATGGATGAGAAAGTGTTCAGATTTAAGTGATCTCGCTGCTAATGACGTAATAATGCGGAGATTATAACCAATCTGCATGATTTTGTATGATCTCACTGGGATCAATTTGTGTTTGATTAGGGGGAAGAAAAAAACCGACTTTTCTCCGCAGCCGCCTGGCTTCATCTGAGGAAGATGATCCGACTTCCTTAAATTTGCCGGCTTCGCTCAGACATCTGCCTCGCTGAGACGAGGTGAGTAATTAGCACATGTACTTCTGTTTACATTCACACACCGTGAGTAATCCTGTTTTCTTCGCAACAACGCAGCTTAATGCGAGCTCCTTTCATGTGAGCCTAATTGACTTCAGCCTGGAAGGCGTTATTGATTGAACAGCGGGAGCACGACCGGCAGGAGGTGTTTCTTATCTCCCGATCTTTTAACACGCAGGTTTAAGAGTCAGTCGGTGTGACACCACTTCATCTTCCAGCAAGAATGTTCCTCGTTAAAAACTCTGCTGTAATTTGCCGAGACAGGCGGCTCAGTGAGACCCTTTACTCATCATCACAGGCTTTTTGAGATGATAATGAACTCTTAAGGTCAACAATGTGGATTAGAGGGAAGAGAAAGCCTTCAGCCTCCATCATCATCTTTGTTTTCCTGGCCCTTTAATGAGAGTATTATACAGGACTATATCTCATTATATAGTTATGAGATATAATGACATACTCCAATATAGTATCTCATTTAAGATACTATATTCTAGTAACTCATTATATCTCATTGCTATGTAATGAGATCATTACTATGTAAATATTATGAGTAATTACTCATCACATAATTGTATTAGAGTAATTACATAGTAATTACTCATTGAGTAATTACATCTCATTACTATGTAATATATAATTAGATATACTACATCTCATTACATAGTAATAAGACATCATTTACAATATAGTATCTCATTACGAGATCCCATCCCATTATAATGAAATACATTATATTGAGAGACTATAATATATATATATATATATATATATATATATATATATATTTACCAGCGTGGTGGAAGCTGGCTTCCATACACGGGAAATGAAAAGCTATCAGATACTTAATTGATCCATTGCTCTTCTTTGTAGGTTTCTGTAAAGTGCAGTGGTGCAGTGAATGGAAATGTTCTGTCATTGATCCTACCGTTCTTAGGAAGGAGAAATGTTAGTTTGTCCAAAGTAATACTGGAATGCTGTGACATCGAATTAAAACAATATTCTGTCATTTTTCACATTTCCTCTAAAATGTGAAAACCTGTTTTTTTATGCAAATTTTCATAAGCATGTTGTCTGTAAACCTTTAATATACTCACAGTTTGTACAATTCTGTGACAGTATATTGGCAATGTGGATTTATTGAATACGCAATGTCATTTTTTTCAATCGGAAGTGTGTTATGATTGATCCCTCTGTATACTGTTGGCTTAATATGTTTGCAGTACTGTCGTGTGTAGAGAAGCATGTAATGTACAAATATATTTAGAAAACATTCTAAACATATTTTAAATGTAATTCGATCACAAAAATGGTACACCTCAGATATACTAATCAAGCATGTTTATATTACATGAAAAACCTTATATGTAAAGTGGAAAAAATATACCTTTAGTTGTTCCAAAAAAGCATGTGATAGTACACTTAGTACACTTCAAATTGTGATTTAATTACAATTAAAATATAGTAAGCACAAAATTAGTTGATCCAAAATAACATGCTTCAAGTTAAATAATCCTTAACAAACTTGAAGTACACTGATGATTAGTCTGGCTTCAAATATGCTAACATTTTATGTTTTAACATAACTGTATTTATATTACTGTCTTAATTTCATAGGTTTGTTCAAGCAGAAGTGTTTCTTATTGCTGAATCTATACTTTTGTAATCATGGTTTCTGTATTTATTTTAGTCTTTAAAATAAAATGTAATTGTTAATGTAATTATTCACATTAAAATAAAATGTAAATAATTTTAAAGTTTCTGTCTGCCTTATGACATAATTTTTTTAATAGAATTACATCAAATGTGTTCCTGTAGATTTTCTTTTTGTTCAACGGCAGGTTTTTACAAAAGCTGCAAGTCGCGCTCAGCAACAAATAAAAACTAAAACTGAAAGAAGAAAACAATGTAAGTTTCTCAGTTCTTTCTCTGTACCCACATTTGCTATCATCGGCACATAATTATATAAAACAGAGTTCTGATGTATGTTAAAATATCTCAGACTAAATACAAATAATCGCGAAAGAAAACGCTGCAACCGCAGACCATCAGTAAAGACAGGATGTAATGAGTTAATGGGATGTAAAAAAGAAAGTTGGAGGAAGAAAGAAAATGTGGGTTATACTTCATGTTTTTTCAAACATGCTATAAAGCAGCAGCATATTTATGTTACCAACTTTAAAGTCCCCCTAGTGGACTGGAGGACTTCTGTTTTAGGGAAAGCAAGAACTAGCAAGTTTGCAGCGTTCTATAGTTGCTGTTTTTCTTGCTATTTGCTTCTATTTTCCCATTTTGTTTATATATTCTGTGATAAAAGCAATTTTTGTCTGCAGCATTTTGCTGCTGCACTTAAGTATTTTAGAGTTTTCCTCATTCGTGTGTTTGCAGCGCGTTTCACCTGTCGGCCACCATATCAGGAGAACCAAAAGAAGCATTCCGTCTTTTTCAATGATCTCCTCGTCGTTAAGTTGCGTTCACTCACTTCTGAGAGAAGAGGTCTCTGTATGGGCTGCCGTGCTGCATGGCGATGCCGTAGCCTTTGCTGCTCATGCCGTTTCCTGAAACCGTGATGGTGCAGTCGTCATCCGTCAGCGCCGCGTACTCCAGCACCGCCATGTCCCACAGGAAAGCGTAAGGACTCTTCTTTGCCTGGAGCACGAAGGAAAAAACACGATGTAGAAATTGAAATTTGGTCCAGATTTCTGCTGCAGTTCCAGACCCGACTGACACCAGGTAGAAAACAGGATAAACTTTGTGATAACAGAAGCCTCTATTTCAGCTAAAGACATTTATCACCTCAAATAAAGCCATTTTGTCAAAACTCTGAGTCTACATGAATACATTCTTTTCTAAAAATTAGTGGCCTTTTTCTCCAGAAGGTTATTTAAGCTGGCCAAGAATGGCATCATACAAAAAAACTTGGTTATAACACAGTCACAATGAACAGAGAGGCAGTGAAAACTGTACAAATACGCTGAAGTAAAACAACTTTAATGTAATGCTATCTATCTATCTATCTATCTATCTATCTATCTATCTATCTATCTATCTATCTATCTATCTATCTATCTATCTATC